>MVGT01003686.1:47980-73359 GCA_002174775.1 Macleaya cordata | reverse complement strand
GAGGTGGTAGGCGGTGGAGGAGTGGTAAAGATGGTGATGTTGGTAGGGGTCGGGTGTACTATTTAATTTTAGTGGAGTGAAGAGAGAAAGTAAGTGTTAGGTTAGTTTGCCCCCGCATCACCCCCTTAGTAAAAATGAGTAATAATTTTGAGGAGGGGTTTTGGGATAAAAGTCCATTTAACTTGTCCATCCCCAAAATATTTTGAGGAACTTCTGCAACAGCACCCTTCCTTTTCCCTTATGCTACGTAGCCCCCATCCCTCTCTTCTTTTCTCATCAAACAACCCACTTTCTTCCCTTTACTCTGTTTTTTTTTTGGCAATGGAGAGAGAGAGAGAGAGGTGGAGGTGGCGGAAGGGAGTGATTTGGGGGGAGAGAAGGAAATTTTTTTTTCTAGATCTGGAGAGGTCAAGGTGGGAGAGAGGCTAGAGAGGGGGGCAGATAGAGAGATGTATTTTTTGGGGTTGGGTGGAAAAATCATTTTAAATGACCATTCCCTAAGTAAAACTAAATCCACTATCCCAACCAACTTAAACAATCTAGTCCACCCCCACCCCCCATCTTGTCCATCCCCCGAACATTTTGAGGAACTCCTTTAACATCACCCCTTTTCTTTTAAGAAAATCAAGTTTGGCTGTTTGGTTCCATTTTATATATAACAGATCGGTATCGTGTTGCCGTTTGGTTCGTACCCGACCCTTGGGGGTTCGGCTAGATGTCTCAGATTCTTTGTTCTAGATTTAGAATTTTTAAAAATTTCAATTCCGAGAGAGTTGAGGCTGAGTTGAAACTTGAGAGGGTATCTTAATTTTGCAAAACCTAATATAAAATGTGAGAGGAGATATAAGATGATGAAGTATTTGACCAAAGTGGGGACTGCCACAAGTAATTGTAGGGTCAAACTTAATTGACCTGGGCATGCTAATAAGATTATGGGAGTGCATTTAAAATTTCCTAGCTAAACAAACCCTAAATCAATAGGATCCACATTGGGTGGTGTGTTTGATAACCAATAAAAACAAGAAGGGAATTTTGGCAAAAACCAACCTTGGAATGAATTTTAGGACTTAGCCCAACTAAAATGCTTTTCTTTCCTTTTTTGGAGGACCTCCCCGTCCTACACCTATTTGGAAATACATGGACTAATCCACCCGAAATGATACTTTTTCCTTTGGCCCGCAGAGATTAATCCACCACCAAAATAATATGGCAGTGAGCAAGACTCAAACTCAAAGAACCATGATAACTAACCCTCGTTGGTTGGGTTGCAGTGGTAAAGAGGACTGCATGTGTAGTAATAAAAGGCACTAGAACCCTCTTTTAGCACCCCAACCCTCAAGAGGATTTTAGTTGCAGTGATTTTAGATTTTAGACTATGAAAAAACGTTGGTTGGACTAAATCCTAAAATATTTACTAAAGTAAAGTTTTTTACCCCAAATCCTCAAAGAACTCAAAGTGTGTTTGGATGCACAATTCATATTTTCCAAGGGATTACTAAACCCTAAGAAACATAATTCTTATCATAGCTCTGATTCACCTTAGCTAGATTTGATAAATTTTATAGTGTGTAACTTAGGGCCTGTTTGTTTTTTGTGTGATTCAGCATCTGAATCTGACTCGACATCTGAATTGGGTTGAGTCAAATTTCAGATGGTTTGTTTTTTGGTTTTTAAAAATCTGACTCAGTTTTGATCCAGCTAGAATATCTGACTCGAAGGTAAATGAGACAGGTATAAAAAACAGTTGAATGGATGAGGCCTCATCTGACTAGTGTTAAATGACGAACTTGCCCCCGCGATATTTAAACACAAATCGATCAAAACTTTCGATCTATTCGACAAAATCTCAACTCTCTCACCTCTTTCTCTTCCAAATCAAAACCCTAGAGAGATGAACCCTAACTAGAAGATCTGAGCTTGCAGATCCGAGCTTGCATATCAGCTTGAAGATCAGAGATCCAAGGGCCAAGGTTAGCTCTCTCTCTCCCTTTCTCTTTCTTTCTCATGTTCTTCTCTGATCTCGCTTTTTCTCTTTTTGTCTCTCTTTCTCTCTCTGTCTCTCTCTTGATTAGGAATTAGAATCTTTACTTTAGGGGGTCTTAACTTATATAGTCTAGGGTTTTGATCGATATAGGATTTAGAATCTCTAGTTTAGGGTGTTTTAAAAAAATCTAGGGTTTTTTTCATCGATTTATGTTTTTTTATAACTACTTTGGAGGTTTAGTTTGGGTCCATTTGGAACAAATCAATAGCATTATCATCAAAATCTTTTGGGAGGAACTAATTATTCTGATATATCATACTAATTTTTCTTTGTTATTTTGAATGAATGATATTTGGTTTTTGTGGTGAACTCTTAGATGTTTATTTCTGCTTTTTTTTTGGGATTCAATCATATTCACTAGTTAATTATTTGAGACCCTCAACACATTCAAATGAAAATGTCAAATAAGAAACTAATCTTTTACAAGGGATTGTTCTTTTTTATAATTCTAAGGCATCTGTGATTTATGAGGTAATTTTTTTTAGGTAAAATGGAAACTATTATCTACAATTAGCAAGAAATATTGTGCACAAAGTAGAAAACTCTAGTTTTCTCAAGCTCAAACTGTAGAAGGATGACATATCATCTTTCATTATTCTCAAAGATAATCTAACTTTCCATCATGTAAGAAATTAAAAGACGTGGTCTCAAAGTTGCGGTTGCTGCTAAGACCATTGATAATGACATTCTGGTACTTTCCTGCCAATGCACAATTTCTAGATTATTTACCAAGTTGCATTTGTGTTTATTTCCTTCTCAGGTTTTAAGCATGAATTAGTTCTTAAAACTGTTCCATGTTTGATCATCATGTCATGTGGATTCAGGTAATTGATAGATCATTCGGTTTTGATACTGCTGCTGAAGAGGCCCAACGGGCATTAATGCGGCATATGTTGAATCCGAAAGTATTGAGAATGGTGTAGGTGTTGTGAAGTTAATGGGTCGCTACAGTGGTAAGCTTCATTTTTATTCTTGTCCCTCCTTCCACCTAAAAGTTTATGAGCAGAAAGTTTTGTTATAAATTATGGATTATATTTCTAACAAAAAAGATTGCCTCAGAAAATTGTGCCCATGTTGCTTTGATGCCCTTGGACTCTTTCAGACTTGTAACACCGACACGAACTCATATTTCAATATAACATAGGCTGAGCAAAAAATCAATAAGTTGACATGGCCATACAATTTATGGTGTGTGATGTTACTTCACACCTCACTTCATGCCAAGTTTATAATATATAAATAGTGGCTTTGCTTTTTTCTACATGGTTCAGGTAAGGAAGGGATCTCTATATGATATTATGGTCTCAATATCTTGTGGTTATCTATTTCTTGAGGTTGTGTTAGTCTGTTTCTGTTACACTTTTACATGCTTATCCATGATTCAAAACTATGAAAAGTAATGGCTTTTGTTTATACATTTGCCTGACAAATAGTGTAAGTTGAACTGTGAATAGATTTCTTATTTACTTACTCCTTATAAATAATAAGTCATTGATTTGGATTGCATAGATATGTTCCTTTGTAAAGTTAGTAGCCTACTTTAGTTTTACAATTCTTGTCAGTCTAATTCGATTTACTGGTTAAGGATTCATTGCAATGTATGCTACTCTTGCCAGCCGAGATGTGGACTGTTGGTTGATTCCCGAATCACCCTTTTATCTTAAAGGACCTTGTGGGATTTTTGAATACATGGAGAAATGGCTTAAAGAAAATGGACAAATGGTTATTGTGATAGCTGAAGGTGCAGGGTAGGAGCTTCTTTCTGTAAGCAGATGTTTGAAAAAATGTAATGGAACATCTATGTTAAATGTAGTGGAAAAATCTATTTTAAATTTCTATGGGTGTTTTCATTATTGAATATATAAATTTATTGTCTTTGTTTGAATTGATTTGGTTGAGAGATGGAATATGAAAATAGGGTTGAAATTGATGATTTTATATGGTATAAATCTCAGTGAAGCTTTTAGTTTAAGCCCATGATACAAATGCATTAATACACACAAGGGTAAAATTGTCATTAAGAAGATGAGTCAGATGAATAAGATGAGTAAAAAACAAACATATTTTTTCATACAATGTCAGATGAGTCAGATTCAGATGAAGCAGATTCAGATGAAATAGATCAGATGAGTAAAAAACAAACATATTTTTGGTAGTGTGTAACTTATCATATACTTACCTTCCACCTTATGTATTTATCGTCTATCTAACTACCTACTTGGTGTCATTTGTGCAAATACGAAAGCTAGTTAGATATTCATCCTAATGGTTGGTTGGTTTGTATATGTATTTTCTTGCACTATACCCTTACAATAAATACACAAGTAGTAAGCACTAAGTAAATTTTTTATTTTGTTTTTAAAACAAAAAATGACATTACTTTTAAAATACAAATTAGTTTTTCATAAAAATTATATTTTTACAAATCTTACATTGAGATCTTTAAAATGAGACAAGTCAACAATATTTTTTTCTTTAAAAAAAATTATATTAGGAAGTATGCAAAATGTGTTTTGCAAAACAATTATGCAAAATGTTGTTAAAAATATTTTGCATGACTTTAAACAAAAGAATGGAAGAATATTGAATTTTTTTATACATAATTAGGTTTAAAACAATATTTATAGCCTTTGATCTGTATTTTTTCTTAAAAAATACAACCACACAATTTGTAAACATTTATATGCATGCAAAATACAATTTGAATCCACTAAAATGCATGCAAAATAATTTTTTTGCAAACGGTTATATGCTTGTAAACACACTATGAAGATATTTAAATGGGTACAAAATACAGTTTGCATCCACTAAAATGCATGCAAAATAGTTTTTGCAAACGTTTATATGCTTGCAAACACATTATGAAGACATTTAAATGCATTCAAAAACCATTTTGTATACACTAAAATGCATGCAAAATAATTTTTGCAAATGTTTATATGCTTGCAAACACGTTATGAAGATATTTAAATGTATGCAAATTGTGTTTTGCATGCATTTATATGTATGCAAAACACAATTTGCCTAGAATTACATGTATATATGCAATAACTCTAGAAACACTTTAAAGTATGCCAATTCGGATTTGCATGTCTTTAGAAAAAAAGTATTATTGTTTGGTCTAGTTTTGAAGATCTCGTCGAAAGCTTTCCAAAAATATAAATTTTATCCAAATCTGATTTATGGTTTAGAAGATATGGCATTTTAAAGATTTAAAACAAAAAATAACAACTTTTTCTCTCTACAGTTGTCCACCTTTAAAAATTAAGAAAGAAGGGTAAAATTGGTAATATATACAAGTAAAACAAGCGCATGAATTTTAGTAAAAGACTAAAAGGTTATTATTTGCTAAAAAAGGACTAAACAGTAAAAAAGAAGTCACCAAAAGATATTTTAGACAAAAAAAAAGATAGTTGGGATCAAACTATAGTAATACTTGGGAAGAAGGACCATTTAATCGTATTCTCATTTTTTTTCTCTCCAGCTGTCCACCTTTAAAAATTAATAAAAAAAGGTAAAATTGGTAATCTAAGTAAGCTAAACATGCACAAGTGTTTGGAAATTGGTCTAGACAGTTGTTAATTATTAAAAGAAAAGGACTAAAGTGTCAATAAGTAACCCAAAAAAGATTTTTTAGACAAATTAATTACAGCTGGGATCAAACAGTAATAAACATTGTGAAAATGGACTAAATGGCTAAAATCCCAAAAATTAATAAAAAAGGGTAAAATTGGTAATCTGTAAGCCAAACATGCTCACGTGTTTGAGAATTGGTCTAAACAGTTGTTAATTGTTTAAAAAAGGACTAAACAGTCAATAAGCAACCCAAAAAAGATGTTTTATATAAATTAATTATAGCTGGACCAAACAGTAATAAACATTGTGAAATTAGATTAAATGGTCGAAATTGTTATATATTAGCAAGCGGTTGCCCAGTATGGAGACACCTAGCTCCTAAGGTGTCAATCTCCTAAGCTATATGAGAACACCAAGCTCTTTACTTGGTGAGTCATCACCTTATGTGCCACCATCTTAAGACTTGTATTTGCCACCATTTGACACATACCATGACATGTGTCATTCACATAAGCATCTTGGGATCAAGTTGTAAGAAGAGAAACAATCTCTAGTGAATGATATTAAGCATTCTCCCTACTTCATTATCTTGTTTACACTTTAGTACTTACACTATTTGTCTTCTACAATTAGTGTAGTCAATTTCTATAACACGTTATCAGCACGAAAACTCTAGCCAAGTTTTCAGCGACAAGAACGAAGATTTTGAAGATACAATCAACTACAAGTTTTTCGAGTTCGGCGATCAATTCCAGGTTCTTAATTACTTCCCAAAACATAAAGGTATAGTCGTTATTTTTTATATTTGATTATGTCGAATCTAATGAAACTTGAATTTAAGGCTTTAAATCTTTCCGGATCAAATTACCTTTCTTGAGTTCTTGATGCCAAACTTTCTCTTCAATCTAAAGACCTCGCAAAAACTATAAAAGACGGAAATAACGCGACCCTGCGAGTCGCGCAACAACATTAATTTTCCTCCGTCATCATCTCTGCGAGAGTCTAAAATCTGAATATTTAACTGTGAAAGTTCCACTAATCCTTTAGAAAAATTTGAAAGAAAGGTATGATCACCTGAAGTTGGTCATACTCCCCAATACCCAAAACAACTGGTTAAACCTGCGTTTGCAGGATTTTAAGTTAGTGACGGAATATAACTCTGCATTATTTAAAATCACCTCATAGCTGAAATTGTGTGGTGTGACTGTCACTGATGAACAAATGTTAGAGAAGACTTTTACTACTTTTTATCCTTCGAATGTGCTCCTGCAGCAGCAGTATCGAGAGCGTCAATTAGAGAGATATTCTGAACTAATCTCTTATCTTCTCATTGCGGAGCAAAATAATGAGCTGTTGATGAGAAACCATACATCCCGTCCAACAGGTTCTGCATCAGTGCCTGAAGCACATGTAACGCCTTTTTCTGGAAGTGAACGTAAACGTGGTAGGCGTGGCCGTTATGGAAAATAGGGAGGTCACAATAATTCTAGGCATACACTGTACCACCGAAAGTGGAAAAATACGGATAAGAATAAATCGAACCCCCAGAAGTAGGACGATACAGAATCGAACCACCAGAAGTGGAATGATACAGGTTCAAAACACCAGAAGTGGAATGACTCCGAAATGAAGCAAAAAGGTTTGCCAAATAAACCTCGTAATACTTATGAAGAAGTCTACTATCGTTGTGGCATGCAAGGGCACTGGTCAGGTATATGCCGTACGGCAAAGCATCTGGCAGATATTTACGAGGCTTCACTGAAAAGGCCAGAAGCTAATTTTAGTCATAGCAGTGACCCTTTGGATAATACCCACCTGGAATTACCTGATCCTTTCTATGATCTTGAAGGTGGTGATCTGGATCAACTATTTGGTGATATGGATATCCTCATCAAATAAAGTTTTGTTGTTATTCCCTTTACTTGTAAATATTTGCATTTCCTTATATATATGTGTGTGCTTTTTACTTTATTCTTACTTTTTATTTTCTTTATCTAAAAAGGATATGGATTCCAAAAGTAACTTATCCAGTCACAGCATAGATGAGGAGGATATATGTCTAGTAGATAGTGCAACAACGCATACAATCCTTCGTGACAACAAATACTTCACGGCATTGAAAATATTCGAGGCTAATGTGACTACTATAACTGGTACAACAAATTTATTTGAAGGCTCCAGAAGAGCTAGTATCATGTTACCAAGTGGTACAAAACTCCATATTAACGGCGCATTATATTCATCCAGATCCAGAAGAAATCTGTTGAGTTTTAAAGATATACGTCGTAATGGATACCACCTTGAGACAGTCAATGAACATCATAGAGAGTTCTTATGTATTACTTCAACTGTCTCGTGCCAGAAACATATATTAGAGAAGCTTAATGCTCTTCCACCTAGGTTATATCATACAATAATAAGAACGGTCGAATCTTATGCCGTCATGAACCAGAAGTTCAATGACCCAAAAGCATTTATGCTTTGATATTATCGTCTTGGACACCTAGGTTCTACCATGATGGGTAGAATAATTCAGAACTCACACGGACATCTACTACAGAACCAGAAGATTCTGTTGCCCAAAGATTTTACCTATAATGCTTGTTCTTTAGGTAAGCTAATCCTCAAACCATCACAGACTAAGGTCATGGTTTAATCCCCAACTTTCCTACAATGCATTGAGGGAGATATTTGTGGTCTTATCATCCTAAATGCAGACCATTTCAATACTTTATTGTCTTAATAGAAGCATCTGCGAGATGGTCATATGTTTGTCTTTTATCCACTCGCAATGTGGCTTTTGCACGACTTCTTGCTTAAATCATTAGATTACGTGCACATTTTCCTGAATTTTCAATCAAGTCTATCCGACTTGATGGAGCAGGTAAGTTTACTTCCTAAACTTTTGATACTTATTGCTTATCAGTAGGTATTGACGTTGAGCATCATGTTGCTCATGTACACACTCAAAATGGTCTAGTAGAGTCATTTATTAAACATCTTCAATTGATTGCTCGACCTATGCTTATGAGAACTAAGTTGCCTATTTCTGCATGGGGACATGCCATTTTATATGATGTTGCATTAGTTCATCTTCGCCCAACTGCATATCATCAATACTCACCTTTACAGCTTGCTTTAGGGCATCAACCAAATATTTCTCATCTACGTATTTTTGGTTGTACTATAAAAGTTCCAATTGCACTTACACAGCGCATAAAGTTTGGCCCTCAGCATCGATTAGGAATTTATGTTGGATTTGATTCACCTTCTATTATTAGATATCTTGAACCGTTAATAGGTGATATTTTTACTACACGCTTTGCAGATTGTCATTTTGATGAGACAGACTGCCCACCTTTAGGGAAAGGAAATCCGCCACCAGAAGCATGGTGTGAACTTTATTGGAATGTGCCAACTTTATCTCATCTTGATCCTCGCACCAATCAATGTGAACTTAAAGTGCAAAGGATCACTTATCTACAGAGAATTGCTAATGAAATGCCTGATGCATTCAATGATGCAGCAAAAGTAACTAAGTCACATATACCTGTTGCAAATACTCACGCACGAATTAATGTCCTAGCAGGACGTGTTGTCCCAGAAGGAAAAACATTCAACATTGGAGCACGAATCCATGTCCCAGCAGGACATGTTGTCCCTGCAGGACAAACAGTGAACCTTGTAGCAAATGAATAGTCCAGAGCACGCCTGAAGCGTGGATGACCACTTGGTTCAAAAGATTCTATTCTCCGGAAGTGGAAATGCTAATCAAAATTTAAACGAGATAGCACTCCAGAAGAGGTTATTCACAAAAGATCCACACTCTCTAAAATATTAACTCCTGAAGAGATACAAACTCCTGAAGAGAAACAACCTCCTGAAGAGGAACAAATACTAGTGAATAAAGAAATCGCAATAAATTATGCATGCAATAGAGAGGTGTGGGATCGAAATGAAATAACTGTCGGCGATATATTTTCTTTCTCACTAGCAGCTTAGATTATTATAGAGAATGATGGCATTGAACCACATTCTATAGAGGAATGTCGACATAGAAAAGGTTGGTCAAAATGGAAAGAAGTAATCCAAACAAAATTAGATTCTCTTGCAAAATGTGAAGTATTTAGACCTGTAGTTCCAACACCCAGAAATGTAAACCCTGTAGGTTATAAATGAATATTTGCAAGAAAACGCAATGAAAAAGGTGAAGTCGTTCACTATAAAGCACGACTCGTGGCACAAAGTTTCTCGCAGAGACCTGGGATTGATTATGAAGAAACATGTTCTCCTTTTATGGACGCAATTACTTTCAGATATCTAATCAGTCTGGTAGTCTTAGAAAGACTCGACATGTATCTAATGGATGTGGTTATAGCACGTCTATATGAAAAGTTAGATACAGATATCTATATGAAAGTCCCTGAAGGATTTAAATTGCCTGAAGCAAAACTACACTATATGTATTCACTTAAGCTTAAACGAGCTTTGTATGGATTAAAGCAATCTGGGCGAATGTGGTATAATCGCATTAGTGAATACTTAATCAAGGAAGGATATGTTAACAATCCCATTTGCCCATTTGTATTCATTAAGAAAATAGAATCTAGATTTGCTATCATCGCAGTATATGTTGACGATATAAATCTAATTCGAACACCTGAAGAGCTCATGAAAGCTGCAGAATATTTAAAGAAAGAATTCGAGATGAAAGATCTCGGAAAAATAAAATTTTGCCTCGGCCTGCAGATCGAGCATAACTCACGCGGAATTCTAATCCATTAAACAATGTATACTGAAAAAGTCCTGAAGCACTTTAATATGGACAAAGCACATTCGCTAAGTACTCCTATGGTTGTGAGATCTCTCGATGCCGAGAAGGATTCATTTAGACCAAAAGAAGATAATGAAGCACTACTTGGTCCAGAAGTACCATATCTTAATGCAATCAGTGCATTGATGTACTTAGCACAATGTATTAGACCTGACATTGCTTTCTCAGTAAATTTGTTAGCCAGGTTTAGTTCAACACCAACAAGAAGACATTGGACAGGTTTAAATCAAATTCTCCGGTATCTCCGTGGAACAACAGACATAGGCTTATTCTATTCAAGAAACCCATCCAATGACTCGCATATAAAAAGATATGCTGATGCAGGATATCTCTCTGATCCCCACAAAGCTATCTCCCAATCTGGGTGCGTATTTACAAGTAGTGGTACAGCATTTTCATAGCGATCCAACAAAGAAAGTCTTCCAGCAACTTCTTCTAATCACTTAGAAATTATACATTTACATAAAGCTAGCAGAGAATGTGTATGGCTTAGGTCATTAATGGACACATCAGAATCTCTTGCAATCTACCCTCTATCACTGATGAACCAATAATGATATTTGAAGATAATGTTGCATGCATATCACAAGTTAAAGAAGGATACATCAAAGGTGATAGAACCAAACACATCTTGCCAAAGCTATTTTATTCTCACCATCTCCCGAATTTTTAGCCAGGCGGGGTGAGGAGGGTTCGTTTTGAAAATGTCAGATGGTGTCCTTGGGGGCCGCCTGGCATCAGAAGGGACACCCCTAATGTTTTGTTTTTAACAAACATCACTTCCACCAATGTGTTACTCGATTTCGTAGGCCAAATTTGCTAAGCTATATTTAGCTTTTAGCTTACACTCGATGTGAATGGCCTTAGAAGTTGAAATGTCTTATAACTGTTGTGCTTTATTATATGGGCAAATTTGTGTTTAGACCCTAACTGTTGACCGGTTTTAATATTTAGACCTTAATGTTGTCCAATTCTGAGTTTAGGCCCTAACATCCACTTTTCCATCCATGTTCTGTTTTCTCCTTTTTTCTTTCCAACTTTGCCCTCTATTCCTTAATCTGTCAACACTGACAACAAGTAATGCTAACACTAATAATAAATGACGAGATGTCACCTCACTGATGCAGATTAATTTATATCCTTTATTTTTTAAATTAATTTTTTTTAACTTTGCAAAAGCCTAATTTATAGTTAATGAAAAGGGGCGGTTATTGCACCCCTTCTTAGGAGCCCAATAATGGCCCCTCCATCTGGTTCGTTCTTTTACTCTTTATTAACGGTTGGATTTTGTGCTGATGTGGAATTGAAGCCAACCACTTTCAATTATGTACGGTTATCCCTTCCCTCTTTTGCTTCTCTAGAGGTTGAATCACTACCTCTTTGTGGTCCACTTCCCCACCCTACCGCCCTCCCTTCACCACCTCCACCATCCCACTGTCACCTCTACCACTACCACCACCTTAATTTTATTTATTTTTTTCTGTTTTTTCCTCCCAACCCCCCACACACACACACACCCTTCTCTACCGCCTCCACCACCCCACCATCACCTCCACCATCACCACCACCACCTGATTTTAAAAATATTTTTTGTCTTCCTTTTAGGAGATTAATAGAAAGAGAGAGATCGAGTGAGAGAGGGAAAAGATGAGATCAGGAGAGAGATCAGATATGGCTATGGGTGGTGCAGGTGTTGATGTTTGTAGAGAGAGAGAGAGATAAAGAAAGAAAAGAGGCAGAGAGAAAGAGAGATCGAGTGAGAGAGGAAAAAGACGAGATCGGGAGAAACATCGGATCTAGCATTGGCTGGTGGTGATGATGTTTGTAGAGAGAGAGAAAGAGAAAGAAAGAGGAAAGAGGGAGAAAACTCGAGTGAGAGAGAGGGAAAGACGAGACCTGGAGAGATAGATCAAATCTAATCGATGGTGGCAGAAGGTGGGCTATTTTTGTTTGTAGAGTGAAAAAGAGAAGAAGTGGATGTGGAGGCAGTGGTGGCGATAGTGCATGATGGTGGAGGTGGTGGCGATGAAGTTGGAGGTCATTGGTGGTGGCGATGTCGGCGACGACTAAAATGTTTTTATTAGATCAACGGCGAAGGAAACCCAAAACCTTGCTTCATATGTAGACTATGTAGTTAAAAGGGTTTAAGATGGGTTTCAAATGGGTTTTGAGGATGGTGGTGGAGATAGGGTTAACAGTTTAGATCGTGCAAAATGAAAAACCTTTATTATTGAGGCAGGGTGGTGGGGGAGATAGTTGTGGCAGTGGAGGTAAAGGTGGTGGTGGAGACGGTGATGATGGTGGGGTGTATTTAGTTAGGGGTGGTGGGGTGTATTTTGCTAGGAATTTTTAGTTGGGGTGATGACTGATGAGGTAAAAGAAAATTGGGAAAATAAATAAAAAAAATGTTAAAATAAAGTTAAAAAAAGTAATTAATTTGTGTTAGTGATGTGACACACTTCTCTATATCAAATTGTCCCTTGACATGTTAAGGGACAGAGGGTAAAGATGGAAAAGAAAAAATGAGAAAAAAAATATGGATGGAAAAATATATGTTAGGCTCTAAACTCGAAATTGAACAACTTTAAGGTCTAAACATTAAAACCTGTCAAAAGTTAGGGTCTAAATGCAAATTTTTCCTTATTATATGTATATATATATCTCTTATACAATTCAGGACGGGGGGCAGATTTGTCCTCTTTATAAATTGTTTCCTTCTTGATAAGCTGGCTCCCCCTCTCTCTCCCTGCCCTCTCTCTCAATTTCTCTCTACCTCCCCTCTCCTCTTACTATTTTTTTTCTTCGATCTGTGTTGGCTCTTCCTCCCCACCGCCACCGGCAGATCTGCTGAAGTTCTCTCCCTCCTCCGCAAAGGTTTTGAGCCGTGCCGGAGGCACGGCGATATACCAAGTATATTACAATTCAGGATGGGGTATACTTCCACAGTCCAAATCTATACCCGTTACAAACCTATTACAATGTGGATCGTCCATTGTGTATAAGACAAACTCCTTATACTTTATTATATTAAATGAACAAAATAACCTTATTTTCTTTTTTAATACCCTTATACCCTTTAAAAACTTTATTATATAAATGACCAAAATAACCTTATTTCCTTTTTCAAAATATCGGATGTGTTCCGTGGCCATAGTTATTTATTTACACCTAATTTATATTTGACGGTGGAGTCGCGTGGAGTGGATCTGGTGGTGGTGGAGGTGGGGAGAATGGGAACTAAATGACTAGAATACTTTTTTTTTAAAAGTTTTTTTTGCAAACCTTAATTACAAGATATTGAGCCGTGACGGAGGCACAGTGATATACCTTGTATGTATATATATGAAGAGGGATATTGTAACATACCTTATTGCAACACTATTGAAACATACTTTTTATGGAGGACCAATTAGGAAAGATTTAAGGGTTGATTTTTTGGCGAGAATGTTCTCCTCATCAGTAGATCACTATATCCAAAAATCAACCCCTTGTAAAAGTTCTAACTCCATCAAAAATTTATTGAAAATTAAAAGAAGTCAATGATTTAAAAAAATACTTAAAATTTACCAATTTTTCATAGGCAGATTTGAAGGTGTTAGAAGTTTTAGAATTGGTTGATTCTCGAGTATGATGATCTATATAACGAGGAGAACATCCTCTCCAAAAATTAGCCCTTGAATCATTTCTAATTGGGCCCCATAAAAAGTGTGTTGCAATAGTGTCGCAATAAGATACATTGCAATATCACTCCTCTATATATACATATGAGGAGGGATACTTTCCCCAATATAGGGATGCCCCATGTGTGCCCAATGAGAGTTAGGGGCCACATAAAGATGATCGAAGGGATGAATTTTGGTGATGATGGCCTACTCAATATGTAGATCATTTTGTTGAAAAATCACATCATTTTGAAACTTCTAACCCCTTAAAAAGTGTGGTGATTAATTGGCCGTCTATAAATATTGTTAACTTGAAACTAACTTTTTATGGGGTTAGAAGTTTTAGAGTAAGATAATTTTATGGGGATGATCTATATGGGGAGGAGAACCTCCTCACACCCTTGGATTATCTTTTTGTGGGTCCTACAACATAGTTGGGCACACATTGGGCATTTTAACATGGGACAAAGTATTCTATATATATATATATGAGAGGGGTTATTCAGTCCCACCTTATTAAACCCCAATGAAGTCCTACATTTTGTGAGTCCTACATGGAGAAGATACTTGGGATAATTTTAGTGAGGATATTCTCCTCACCATGCAAAACATCATATCTAGGAATCAACCCGTTTTAAAACTTTGAATCCCATCTAAAGTTTATAAAAACTTAACGATCAAAAAAAAATTTAAAATGAGCCAAATTTCTAAAGGCTCATTTGAAGGGGCTAAGCAGTTTTAGAACGAATTAATTTTTAGATGATATGATAATCTACATGGTAAGGAGAACATCCTCACCTAAAATATTAGCCCCTGAATCATATCAATGCATGTAGACCTCACAAAATATGGGGCTTAATAACCCCTAATAACTAGTAGTATGGTGGAGCTATTACATTATTACGAGCCCCCCACACACGTGAGTTGGCAATATGCTCGTGTGAGCTGGTAAACTATGCATCGTGTGATTTGATTAAACCCTTGGCAAACCCACCCCCACAAAATCTCTTAATTTTGCTATATTAATACTGCACTTACACCTTTTGACACTGTTCTTTGGGACCATGTGATCTGAAAAATCCTCGGTAGATTTGGACGGACGGACGCGTAGCGATGTGTGTAAGCTGGGCGCTCCCTATCCTTGGCAAACTACGTGTGTGCCCCTTTAGCAAACCCACCCCCAAATAATCCCATTATTTTCTTTATGAATACTGTACTTATACTGTTTTACACTATCCTATAGGACCCACTTGAGATGAAGATCATCGTTACAAAAAAGTAGTTCTTAAATCTTTGCCATGTGGACCCGAATGTAGATGTAAGTTGAGTGTACTAATAAGATAGGTGGAAGCTAAATTTGGTTTGTGAGTTGGCAAACTTCGCGTGTGTGAATTGGCAAACCCAAATTTGATGTGTGAAGTCACATAAGAGCCGCATTATATATTGTTTATATTAGATATATATATTAATTAAATTGACCCCACAAATCCACGTGGTATGCCAACACTTAAATTTATGATGCCAAATCATAATCTTCTCTATTTATCTTTACCAGTTTTCCCTATTCTTTTTCTCTCTCATCTTCTAGCTTTTCCTTTCCCCCTCTGTTTCCCTCTCATCTTCTCCCTTCCTCGCTAACTCGAGTTAAAAACGTCTTAGAGAGGGCTTGATAAGGCAAAGGATGTCATAGCTGAGGGCGCTTATTGGTTGGTTGGATTTTCTATCCTGTAAGGTCCCTCTCCTTGCAAAAACCAAAGTCCCCTCGCGAGGAAGGAACAATAATAATGATTTTTTTGGGTCGCCCATTCACACGAAGTGAAAAAGAATAAAATTCGAAAACCGATCACGGTGGGACTCGAACCCACAATCTCCCGCTCCGGAGGCGAGCGCCTTATCCATTAGGCCACGCGATCACCAGACATCATTTTAAGCACTCAACATTTATTTGTTTGAATCAGCATCTGTATTCCACTATTGGGACTCAATCCAAAAACATTAAACCCAAATGTAAGAACTGATATTTCAACCCACCTTTTTACTAATTCAGCCAACCTTACCAGTCAGGTTCTGTAAAACTGACAATACAGTCGAAAATTATCAAATTTATAAATCGACATGTCATTTTGTAAAATCTGTATTGTCAAGTCTATGAAACAAAAAGATAAGGTGGGCTAATTAGTAAAAAAGTGGGCTGAAATATTTACCACCAAAACCAAAATAAGCTTGTAATTATACGTTCACTGGCTACAGCCTAGAACGAGATCTCTTACGCCAAAGACTCAAAAACATGGACGAGTTTGTAAATAATGTTGCATTTCTAAATGACAGATTGGATATTTACTATCATTTAATCAGTTCAAATTTCACACAAAAAGAGATATTTGCACAATTGTGTGTGTTGGTTGGTTCAAAACAAGTGGGTAACCCCACAGACAGACCAAATTCAAGATTTTGAATTCAATCAGCCGGCCATCGCTCACAATAATGGGATCCCATTGTTCTCCATCTTTAGTTTTTACTGCAGTAAAATGCCAAAAACCCATCAAAATGATGGATGGATACCCAAACTGCCAAGTACTCAGAACTGAATGACTTCAAACCGTATGCCCGCCGTTCCACTTCATTTGAGAGTTTTGAGTACCCCAGAACTGAATGAATAAAACCAAGAAAGAAAGCTCTAATCAGTAAAGGATAAGAAAATCTACCAAATAAAACGAATGAACAACACCAGTCAATAATAGAGGTTTGTCTGTTTTATTACGTACCAACGATGGAAATAAGAGTGTGAGTTCAGGTGATAGACCATCATAAAAATCTTCTCGACAATAATCATTCGCATAAAAGCATCGATTACCAGCCATTCCCAAGTTTAGAGATCAGAGGGAGAAACGACAGTGTCTCTCAACAACAACATGCTGTATAAGTAGGTAACGGATAGAGTTCCTTGATATCCTATTAGACCAGGCTTCCCTTTGTTATTTGGAATCAAAACTGCAGATCACTATACCCCAAACCTAAACAATTTCCTCCCCTTACCCTGCCACCACATTATGAAACAATCACCTTTTTGGCTGTATAAGTCATTCATTATGTTGTTGCTTGTATTGACATTCAGATGATACCAGCAATAGTCTTCTCTTGGTCTGGGAAGGTTTATAAGATCATCCAAGAAGTCTATTCTTTTAACTGATGATACTTCACTCGTAATAGCTGTCAGTTGTTAAATTTTCAGCAGAAGAAGTTTTGAACTCCAAATTAGGTAAATAACCTTCAACCATTAACTGCTCTGTGAGCCCATCAAGAGTAAAGTAAATATATGAACTTTTCTTGTGAGATTTATCAGCTGTCAAAAAATAGTGTAACTCACCACAAACCTCTATCCAACTGTACCCTGGGAACTTTTTCACACCCCTGTCTTTCATTGCTACTCGAACATCTGCAGCTTCATTCCTTCTAGAAGCATCCTTGTAGATATTCGAGAGCAACACATGATATCCAGGATGTTGAGGTTTCAATTCCATCAGATGTTTGGCAGCAACTTCAGCCAGAATCACATTTCCATGGATCCTACAACTGCCAAGCAATGCACCCCAAACACAGTCATCGGGCTTTACTGGCATGCTTTTGATAAGATTGTAAGCCTCTTCAAGCCTACCTACTCTCCCTAAATTGTCAACAATGCAAGTATAGTGTTCTATATCAGGGACAATTTGGTATTTACTTGACATGGTTTGGAAAAAATGTAAACCTTCATCAATCAAGCCTCCATGGCTGCAAGCTGATAAGAGTGCGATGAATGTGATTCTGTTGGGTCTCCTTCCTTGCTCTTGCATTTCATAGAACAGAGAGATTGCCTCATGGGGATGGGCATTTAGACCATAAGATTTGATTATTGTGTTCCAAGAAACGTCATCTCTATCTTCCATCTCATCAAAAACTTTCCTAGCTTCTTCTATGCACCCACATTTCCCATACATATCCATAAGAGCATTTTGAACAACGCAATAACCTTCGAAAAAACCACTTCTTATAATGTACCCATGTGCCACCGTTCCTTGTCGATGAGCCCCTAACTCTCCACATCCATTTAGAACAGAGCTGAATGTAAATTTGTCAGGTTTTGTATCTTCAGAGTGCATTTGGTGAAAGAGTTTGATTGCCTGGTCAAAATCATTGTTAATGGTAAAGCTATAAAGCATAGAGTTCCAAGAAACAACATCCTTATCAGGGGTCCTTGAGAAAACTCGTTCAGATGATTCAATATCACCTCTTCTCGCATACATTGCAATTAAAGCATTGTTTACTGAAGTATTGGATTCAAAACCGACTCTATAAGCATGACCATGAATCTCCAAACCAGTCAAAGATGAAGGACTGCATTCTGGAAGTAGCAAAGTAAGAGGAACCTTTGACAGATTTTTCAGATCACCACCACACTGAATTACCATATCTCGAAATACTTGAAAAGCTACACGAGATTGCTTGCTATTTATGAAACCAGAAATCATTGAGATCCATAGTTGACTAATTTTCAAGCGGATCCCGTCAAATAAACGATATGCATATGCTATACAACCACGGTAGGCATAACCAGAAGCAATTGAAGAACACAATCTCTCATCATCAACGGCATCAAAACCTATCATCTCTTTCTGCCTTACTGCAAATCCGTGTAGCTCCTTCAAATTAACTAAAGAAACTTCCGTTGGTATGACGGGCAGGAGAGTGTTAAAGGTGGCTGAATTGGGTTTCACTGGAAATTCTGATACCAACATTCTCCTAAGTGTCTCAAATGCCAATTCCACATCACCACTCCGAACACAACCCGCCATGATCGAGTTCCAACTACTTACTTCCACCTGAATTCCTGATTTTCCCATAAGTTCTAACGCCTCCAAAGCATGATCCCAATACCCATTTTGAGCGTAACCAGAAACCATAGAATTCCAAGTAACTTCATTTCTTTGAGGAATTCTATCAAACAGTTTACAGGCATCCCAAAAACATCCAATTTTCACATAAAAATCCAACAAAGCACTCACTGCAAAAACATCGTATCCAAACCCATTAACAACCATAACCCCATGAATTTGCCGCCCAAATTCGTCAAGTCCAAGGATTGAACAAGACTTAAGAGCAAAAGGGTAAGTGAACTGATTAGGAAGAAAACCCATAACCAACATTTTTGAGAATAGTTCGATTGCATCGGCGTACCGAGCAGAATCAACATACGTACGGATCATGGTATTCCAGAAGAAT
Source organism: Macleaya cordata (assembly GCA_002174775.1). Taxonomy (NCBI): domain Eukaryota; kingdom Viridiplantae; phylum Streptophyta; class Magnoliopsida; order Ranunculales; family Papaveraceae; genus Macleaya; species Macleaya cordata. The sequence goes on along the minus strand of MVGT01003686.1, from coordinate 53,984 downwards.
TGATTGAGTTGGTTTTGGGGAATGGAATTAAAAACAGAAAGAGCTGAATCGACATCACCAACACAATAGTAGAAGTAAAGGAGCTTACTTGATAAGTAGATATCGTTAGAGAGACCAAGATGGATGACTTGAGCGTGAATTTGGGTACCCTCTTGCAGAGAAAGCGTGGCTGTAGATCGCTCAAGTTTTGTGATTAAAGCGTCCGAATTACTGGCGGTTTTAGTTACTGTTTCTGAGAATTTCAAAGAGAGATGGGTAATGGTGATTGGTTTTGATGAGTATAGTTTCAAAGAGGATTTTTTGTGTTTAATCAAATTAGTTCTAGTAAAACTGGTAATAGTGGTGGTGGTGGTAGAAGAGAGAGGATTTGGGATGAAAGAAGAGGAAGTGAGGACAGATGTATAATGGGTGTTTGAAGCCATTGATGATGAATCAATATGAACAAATCTACATTTGGTACACAGAAGAAATAGAGCAGGAGAAGGTTTGCTTTTTAGAAATAGAGAACTGTTTACAAGTGTGACGGACGACAGTTACAATTACTCTCTTTTTTTCGCACTTCACTCCTAAGAGCATCTCGTGCAAATATGCTCTGTTTTCTATGTGGTATGGCTCTCAAGACATCCTCTTGAGACTTGCTTCCTACGTGGAGAAAAAAGTTCCACAATTTATGTTGAAAAGAAAAGAGATATTTTGCTTTTGCCCCCCATTTCATAATCCTAATTCATAAGACCCCCCACTTTTGTTCATAATTCGTTTAGCCCCTCATTTTTTAGGGTTCCGTTAAAAAGGACGTTAAGTGACTCATGTGACTACATGTGACATGCCGAAAAGACTGAAATATCCCTACAACAGTTCGTAAAGTGTGGTTATATTTACCTTCCATTCTTCTCTTTCAGTTCACCCTTCCACCACCAACCCCATGGGTCACTGCCTCCCAAAAAACACATCACTGCCAGTTCCACCACCACTACCATTATCACCACAATCCTCAGTCATCGGCACCACCATTACAAAATCAAATAACAATTACATACCAGAGATGAATCCAAATCGAACACCACCGCAATCAACCCCATGGGTCACCCGCCTCCAAAGAACACACCACCGCCAGTTCCAACACCACCATCACCAGTCACCAGATAGGGGTAGGTTCAATTCATAGAATCATGAAAAATGGTGAAAATAATTAACTAAAACTCAATTTCAGAAAACAGAAAAAAAGAAATTTAAAGCCCTAATCTGCATATGAAATCTATGCATTTAGCAGAGAAACAATAGATATGTGAGAAAGAGAGCTGTATACATTTGGCCGACGATGAGATTCAGATTTCGCGTGGTAATTTAAAGAAAGATTATGCGAAAAAGAATTTGTTAGTAGGTTTTGGAGAGATTCGATGCATTTCTTGCCATGGTGGTAGAGAGAAAGAGCTCCTGGGTGTATTGTAGATGATGAGAAACGAATAAATACTAGACTAATGGCGATCTGATATGCTAATAACTGAAACCATACTTTGGATTGGTGGGCGATGTATGAGGTTCATAACCAGATGTGGGAAATTCTTCACGTTAAAGGAGACCAATGTGCCAAGCAGATCCGCACGGAGTTCTGAGAAGTGATGTATGATGAACATGGCGTCGATCCAACTAGAAGATACAAAGGCGTGCGAATCATCTGATCTGCAACTTGAGAGGTTTAATAATGTCTCTTATGGATCTAAAAGCGGGAACCATAGATAGCATCAAATATGATGTACAGTTGACACATAAAAGATCTATGTTACATTATACTAGTTTTAGTGACCAAGTACGCTAGCACTCAAGAGGAAAACAATGTTTTTCAGTGAAAAAACCGCTCGATCTTTTAGTCGTCAAGATGCAGGTCGCTACCATGTGAAATTGAAGGATTAATTAGTTTAAGGTCCATCATTGGCTGCATTTTTCTATGACTTGCAGAATGGTGATGAAGCCATTCAATCACTTGTAAAATATTTTGAATATATTAAGATGTGGTTCTTTGGTCTGTTCCTTGGCAAATTCTAATGTTCTAGAGTATGGATTAAGAAGAATGAGAACATCTAAACCATATTTCTAACATCCAATACCAAAATCAAGTTTTTGCCTTAAATTTGAATTTGCTAAATTGAAACTGTCTAATCACCTAACATTTACAAGGAGCAGTTTATCCAGCTTGGACTAGACAGATCTGATGTTAGATTGTGGTAATTGCAGAGAATACTAGTTGCGAACTTGAAATTAGAGAAACAAAAGTGGGTATTCTACCACGGTTTAAGGGGAGGTATGAGTGAGGGAGAATTTTTGAAATGTTGGTGATGATAATATATAGTGGTGGCGGAACTGTTGGTGGTGTATTTCCTATAGTGGCGGTGGCGGATGGGGTTGATGACGGTGGAATAGAGAAGAAAAAGAAGAGGAGGTAATTGTAACCCACAGTTTTATCAAGATTATGCCCATGTATTTACTGAAACAATGGGCATTTAGGTCTTTTTACATACTTACGTGAGTCATATAACGTCCTTCTTGATGGAACCGTAAAAAATGGGGGGTTAAACGAATTATGAACAAAAGTGGGGGGTCTTATGAATTAGGATTATGAAATGGGGGGCAAAAGAAAAATATCTCAAAAGAAAAATGCATCTCCAATGCAAATGTGGTTTGGTTGTTAGTTTTGCCTATGTGGCATTTAATTAATTAAATATTTTATTTTTTTTAGTTGTAAAAAATGAAAGAGAAAATGAAATCTTTAATGAGATTTACTAAAAAAGAGGAGAGAGAATAATATATTTAACCCCCAAAGCCATATATAAATTTTGGTTAAAGGAGAGCTCCAAATAATTACACCCAATTAAAATCACCTCACTTCCAGCAATTTTTGAGTTTTACACCCACCCCTACCACAACCACGTCGACCACCACCAACATCATCTTCCCACCCGCCTCCAATTTTTTAGAGAGAAGATGAGAGATAAAGATCGATAGCACATTTGATTTTAAATCTAAAATAGAGAGGGGGATCAAATTTCTCTCTCTCTCTCACTCACTTTGATTTCTACTGGTGTGGCGGTGGGGAAGATAAAGATAGAGATGATGGACGTATATTTTTTTTAGTTGGGTGTAAATTATAATTATTTGAATAAGTCCGTATAACCAAAAATAACTTGAATCTGGGCTTTGGGTTTAAAACCTATTTTTTGAGCTTCCCTCCTACCCAAAATAGCCTCCCCAATATCAACCCCTTTTCTTTTGGGGCAGCTAGGGTTCAGTCCCATATGACAAAATTAATGACAGTTCAGTACTAGCAATAAAAAAAATATAACAGTTTAGTCTAAATCCGATGAAAACCACACATAAGCATTTTGCTAGACGAAAATTCCCCCGCAGTAAATACACAAGCATCAACTAACTTTCTTTATTTTATTTTTTATAACAAAAAATGACAACTTTCAAACTACAAATTATTTTTTCATAAAAATTATATATTTAGAAATCATACATTGAAATCTTCGAAATGAGACCAGACAACAATATTTTTTTCTTTAACAAAAAAATTATATTACGAAGTACGCAAATTTAAATTTGCATATATGAATTGTAATTTTTTTTAGTTCAAATTGCGAATTACAAAATTGAATTTCTTATTGCAAATTCAAAATTGCACATATAAACTATGATTTTTATTGAGTTCAAATTGCAAATTGCAAATTGTAAATTGCAAAATTGGATTTCTTATTGCAAATTGCAAAATTTGATTTCTTATTACAAATTCAAAATTTTATTGCAAATTTAGATTTGCATCTTTCAAAAAAAAATTATTTAAAAAGATATATATATATATTAGTGAGTGATCTAGTTTCAAAGATCTCGACGAACAATTTCTAAAAATATAATTTTATCAAAATTAGAATTGTGGTTCAAAATTAGAGTTGTGGTTTAAAAGATAGTGAACATTTACAGCTTAGTACCTGTTTATATGATATAAACGAACACAAAAGAGAGGCACAATCTTTAATAAGTACACCAAATTTTCTCCAGCTAAGTGAACCTGTTTCAGTATTCAAAAAACTGAAAGCTGCATAGTGATCACCTTCTACATAAAGTCCATTCCTGCAACTTTCTTTCACCCACAAAATGGCATGCAAAATGGCCAGACATTCAACATGTTCTGAGTCCTGAGCTTTTAAACAGAGGGTTTGAGCTCCTCTAATGATTGATAACCATGAGGCATCCAAATTGATTTTAAAGAAAGGCTGATGTGGTGGCTGCCAAAAAGTGATTTTGAAGAAGGTGATGAGTGTTCTAAAAAAATATGAGTATTCAAAGAGTGAGAGTGGAGAAACTGCAAAGCTTGGTTAGCAAGTTTCCATGGTTCCAAATATTCACCTCTAAAGAGCACATTAATTGCATGATATCCACTCTTCCATATATGCCAACATATAACAACAACAAAATATGGAATATTATGGAGGGCCAAGACCAAAAGCATTTGGGTCACAAAACCAAGACTTAACCCAGTTCTTGAGGGAAGCATTATCAAGTTTTGAATACTCATATTTTGTGTTTATCAAAAAAAATTATGGGTTGTGACCTAGGTTTTTTAGTAATCAAACTTAATTTGACCCTAAGTAAGTAAAGTGTGGAGTGGGAGTGGGGTGAAAGTGAGAGCAGCGGAGTGACCTATTAAAAAATGTCACTAGTTCTAGAATGTCTTAGGAGGAAAAGCATCGGAACGTGAAGTTCTAGAGCAAGAGCATCACTTCTATACCACAATTGTGGTTACTAAGATTTGACCAAAAATTTTATAAAGGGTGTTCCTTTACGGTCAAACTCCCCATTTTGTTAAAAAAAAAATTAGTGGGAATGCCTCTAGTTTTTATTGCCAAACTCCAACAAACAATGTTCCATCGCCACCACTATTTTATTACCATTTTGAGGTGCTTTTATAGACGAACCCCAGAAACAAAGGATTTTTCTTCAAAAAACCCATTCGGTGAGGAGATTTAGTCCTCAAAACCCATAAAAGAAACCCTCAATCACATCATTCAATGTCATTTTCTTTTTTTCAACTTTTACTCTAAAAAATCAAGATGTGGAACTAGGACTCCAAATTTTTGTGTAGACTCACTGATCGGAACAAGATGACTCAGTTTTACCTCAAAACTAGTGCTCGGACTCACAAGCCTAAAAAATTGTGATAAATTTTCCCCAAATCATGTGTTCGAACTAGGGGTGGGACTTGGGTTGGGTCAACCCGACCAACCCGAACCCGACCAGGTATTTGGGCAAGCATGGGCGAAGGTTGTTGGGTATTTGGGCAAGTATGGGAATTATTTTGCCAACCCGTAGTCAAATTTGGGCAAGCATGGGCATAGACAATGCCAACCCAAGCAACCCGCCCAACCCGAGAAACGTATATATATACTAAGATTTAAATTGATTTCTAACATAGAAATATGTGACCAGGAAAAGAAAACTCTAATTTTACCAAGTATTTTGAAAGATATAAATAGATAAATATATTAAATTACTAATATAGGATGGAGGTATTAAGACCCAAAATAAAAACTTTCCTTTTGTCTCATTATATGTAAAGTAAAATTATAATATTACTTAATAAGTAAAACTCAAAATAGTATAAAGACAATTATGGATTTGGATTTCGTTGTTACTATATTTTGTTTAAATTTTTCATTTATTATGTGAGTAGATTGTTAGTTTGTTTATCTTTTTAAACTATGAAGGATATTTTATTTATTTAAGTTTATTATTTATTTTTATTAATTTTTTGTATTAATAATTTCATTCAATCACCTAAATTTATTGAAACATGGGCAACCCGAAGAACCCAAGAAACCCGAAGAACCCGAGAAACCCACTCGGGCCATGCGTGGGTAAGCCTCTTATAGGTTTTGTGGGTTCTATGGGCATTCTGGGCAAATGAGGTACAGTGTGGGCATGGCATGTCCAAAGCCTCTAACCCGCCCAA
>MVGT01003686.1:21912-47922 GCA_002174775.1 Macleaya cordata | reverse complement strand
GTATCCAAAACTCTTTGTTAATCCTCAGCGTTGCATGTCTAACTCTAAACCCCAAATTAGTGCTCAACTCTGCATACTCGAAAATCTATAAAAGAGATCAAATAGTTCAAATCTAAGGTTTTGAAAATGCTCTTTCCTTTCTTCGGTGCTACCTTTTTCTTTCCAAGGGATGGGGTTGGGGTGTACGTGCCAGAGCTTCCAAATAACCAAGTCCCAAAATGCCTTTAAAGCAGGAGCACCGGAGAGTGGTTTTGAAGAGAGTGTGTCACCACCATATCACGATTCTGGTTACTAAGTTAATAATATTCTAATTCAATATCACAGTTCTGGTTACTAAGTTCATAATATTCTGATTCAATATCCAAATTCAAAGAGTTCATAGTACCCAACAAGGATCAGACGATTCAGATTTCAGGTCTCCAAAACCAGAAATTGTGAGCACAGGGAGAATGATCATTCAGCAACCAGGATTTGACCTGCTTGTTGCTGGTAAAAGACACTTGGTCTGTTTGTCCAAATAATCAAAATCCATTCATTGCAAGAACGAAGAAACCTAATACCATTCATTATAGCAACAGCTTCCAAGCAGCTCACATTAAATAGAAAGCCAGAGACTAGAGTGGTTTAACAGATGATTGCCTGGAACTCCCAGATTCTCATTTTCACAAATCTCTGTGCCAGAGTCGCACCCTTGTGCAGACCTTAAAAGCTGATATTCTTTTACGAGCAAATAAATGAGGAAAAGATGGAAAATTACCAGTTACATGTATAAATTCTTAAACACGAAGACGAAAAATTAATAAACGAATACCTTTTTTGATACGGGGGGAAAACTGCAGAGTAACACAGAAAAATGAAATGATCCCTTATTTCCCTCCCAATCCTATGATGATTCACAATTGAGTTGAAGTAAAGTCATATTTAACTTAAATTACCTACCATCTGACCACCATATATCCCTCCTCTACATTTACATCATCTACCTTCTGCTCGAGCCTTCTATGTATGAATCATATCATCCCAAGTCTTAACCACAGGTTAACGATAGGTGACGATGATGATGATTCATTCGCCTGAGCTGTCAGCCACCTAAAGTCGTTCTATTAATCATCCTCTCCAGGCTAAGATACCACAATAGCATGCAATTTCTCCCATAAGTTCAGCATGAGTGAGATTGTGGGAGTAAATCACAGATTGATGGCGGGAGAGGAGTTCGTCATCTTGGCAATTGATCTGATCCACCTTGACCAGATGGATTGCTTGGACCAGCACCATTTTCAGGTGGCGGCAAGGTGCCCCATTTCCCTTCTGACTCTAGTGGCTCTAGTACGTAGACCCCTCCATCAGTCAGGCCCAGTGCAATTTGATTAGGTTCAGATGGATGAGCCGCGATCACAAGTGGATGCACCCTCGAGCTATTATGAGATTGTTAAATTAGATCAACATAGTTGGATAATTTGGAAATAGAAAAAGTTCACACTTCACTTAGGGAGGTAATTACCTGATACTTGGTGATAGATATGCTGTGGGATTAATTCGACACCTTAATCCTAGTGTTGCAGATGTAAAAACGCCCACACCACCATCGCCGAAGCTAGCATATATTGACTGGCTATCACAGGAGTATGTAGCATGTGTTATGGGAACACTTGATTCTTGGGGAACCCACTGCAAGAGAAACAAAATATATTAAACTCATTAACCCATAAAGAAAGAGATGAAACCACAGTACTTTCTTGCGAGGGACTTGATTTTTTTCTCATCCCTGTTACAGAGAAAGTTAAACCCGGTCTATTCTGCCGACATTCAATGGGATGGTCCGACTTAGTTGATGTAACTTCCAAATTAATGTTACCCAATGAGGGTAACCATCTGTTATTTTTCTGGGCGATTCATGATATGTTTCTCTGAATGAGCCGATTGAATTTCTTCTAAGAAATGAAATAAATTGGATATCATCTGAACATACCACTCGTAGATCGTCAAGCTAGAAGATCTCTAGTGGGAACAATCGACAGGCAGGTACTACTGACCTTCAATGTGCATCACACATTTATTACAGGTAAAAAAATGGAAATAACTGTCCCATCTCTCACCAGCTTTCTTTGAGCGTAAAGGTACCCAAGGAGAACTTGAAAAATTAATGTGCGCCACTGGAGCTTTCATTATTATGAAAGATAGATAATTGAACTCACCTGTTTAACGCATTCTAGTTTGGATGCTTCATATATGGCTATCTGTGTTTCATGGACTACCAGAAAGTGTATCTGATCTTGGTGAAATTGGACACGAGTCTCTGCAAGAGGGGCTGACACTCGGCCAGTCGGAATCTGCAAGAACTTATTGGCCTGCTTTTCCCATCCATCCGTGCTCCAAACACAGAGCTGGAAAACATAGGCAACCCATTACTAAATGATTTCAAAATTCAATTCACAAAGAAATTATGTACCTGAAAATTAGACTATATCTTCCTTAGTTTCAGCTTCCTTTGAACTCTGTTAATTCTATATATGGATGGCCACAATTAACACTAACCCAAGGTAGCTTGTTATGTTTGTTATGTCTTTTCTCTCATTTGTTTTGTTCCTCAGAGAGAGAGAGAGAGAGAGAGAGAGAGAGAGAGAGAGAGAGAGAGAGATTAACACACCTGTGCATCAGCTCCTGATGATACAAGAACATTTAGCACATTAGAAAAGGCAAGACCTGTTACTCTCTTCTGATGGCCTTTCAGTTTGCTTTTAACCTGCAGAAGTATGGCACAGTATCACCCTTTGTGCAATTATTGACATAATTATTGAAAAATTTAACTTCCAGTTCAATAAGATCAAGACCTCTCACCTCATCAACTCGGACATTATAGATTTGAATTGAGGAGTCTTCCATTCCTATCGCAATGATGTTATTGTCCTGTGGATGGAAAGCAAGAAACGTCGCAGCTGGTGGCGGGGACATGAATGTTGTCATTGTCTGTGCCATGAACAAGCAACTCCGTAAGCACCAAAGATTCTACAGGACAAAACCAAAAGGGAAAAAACTTATCATACAACTCGATGATAGCAATTTACCTTGAATGTCATCATATTGAAGAGGGATATTTTTCCTCCTGATGCCGACATAACATAAGAATCATTCTTTGAAAGCGCAAAGCAAGGAACAGCGTCTTCAGGTTTTGTATCACTTATCTCATTGGTCATTAATATTCCACTAGAAGGTTGCCATAATTGAGGCGGCACACTGGTGGTTGCCTACAAAAGGTTATGCATTTGATTAGGTCAACTCATGAAAATAAGAAGACTTGTGGAAATGAAAGTTTTCTAGCAAATGTTAGTGAAAACCTTTCCCGTTACGTTACGCTCATTCCTCTGCCATTTCCAAAGCTTGTGAACGGCATTAGATGCTAATGCTAATAGGGCAATTCCTGAATTAGTATAAATCAATCTAGAAACCTGAAACAACCAAAACAAACAGTGAAAACAACAGAAAACCATATTAGGTAATCAATTAAAAAATCTAAAAAGATATCAATCAAAAAAAAAAACCCCGAGCTCAAAAGAGAACACATGCTCTTTTTTATGAGAACGATAGAATCAAAATGGTGGAAACCATCCTGCTGCCTTGCCATACATGTAGACATATACCAGGTCCCAGACCTACCAATTTGAGGATCCAGGGACATTCTGGGTAAAAAATTCAAAAGATGCATAAAAAAAGGTGCCTATTTGGATGAATCACCATTGTGTACCTTATAAGTTCCAAACAAGATCTAGAGTGCAAAGAAGCTTACAGGCTCAACTGTACAATCTAGTGATGAAACCACCTAGCAAGATCATCACTCTAGCATTTGGGAAAAGAGATTGTTCATTATTTATTTTCATTTTTAATGCTATCGTTAGCATCTCAATTGGAGAAAGCGGGTGCTAAGCAGTGAAAAGGACCGGATCTTACTTCTAGAACGTGTCAAGTTCATTCTCTAAACAGAGGTAGAAGTTTACCCGATCAGAATCCATGGATTTAGTAAAAACAAATATCTCATAACCCTGATTTCTGATTCACTAAAAAGATCACACTACACTAAAAGCATGACACATGCTGCACCTGTGCATGCGTTCCAAAATGCCCTATGGAACCTGTGTTGGCAGAACATGACATGGTATGAATATGGGATTTGAGTACGGTGACCTCATAGCTTTATATTTGAAATAGAAAACAATAAATATAATATTAAATATATATCCATGTCCAGTACTAAATATTTGAGATTTTAGAAAGCTAAAGACTTAAACCCATCGCATACTTACACCCATATCCTGACCCGTACAAGGGTGATGTATGTGCATGTCTTAAGAACAAGACAGCTATAAAGTTTCACTTCTTCCAAAAGCTATTTTATTTCACCCATTTGTTTCTCCTCCTAACCCTCCAAAATTCAACCACTAGTACTCAACTAAAATACCTATCTTCTCCTTTCAAGGACCTTTACATTGTGATGCAGAAACTCAAAGAAATAACAATCGAGATACATCTTGTTGTTTTTCTTTAACGAAAAGTAATACAAAGGTAGCTGAAAACATCTACAAATTCACCCATAGGGTCTAAACACAGTCTTACAATGGGGAGGGATCAAGCAACTAGTTAACACGCCAGATTTATATCATGTCCCTATTCTCCTTCTCGACTTCATAGCATAACACCATAACAGAAGGGCATTTCTAACTTCTCCATTCCTAGGACCCACAATATGGTTTTAAAATATGGATGCCATTAAAGGTATACCCCACACTCCAGGTTTTATTTACCGTGCATAACTTTCCTAACAAATTCATTGCCTTCTTCACCCCTTCAACACATCAGCAGTCAACAAAGAACTGAACTTGCTTTAGGCGAAACCTGAACCACCTTCACCCACCTAACTTATCAAGAGATGCAAGCACAAATTTATCCACACATAGAAAAATGGTATAGCAAGAAAGCACAAGGGAGAAGCAGAGAAACATGCAGCAACGAAACAAGCTTAATTCACAAAGATGGGTGGTGAATCCACGTGGTACAAAAATATTTCTTACTCTATATTTAAATGTTGTTAAAGGCAACGTCTAGGCTTGCCAAAGGAGAGCGAGGTGCACAGGTAAGAAGGGGGTCGCCTCGCTTAAGCCCATTTTCCACAGGTTCAAGATGGAAGGCGCTGAGGCGGCCACCCTGGACCAACCAGAAGAAGAAAAAAAAAAGCAGTTGCCTAGGACAAAACTCACTTTTTGCTCTTTTTTTTTCTCTCTCCTTCACTCCAAACTCTCTCTAACCTCCTAAAACCCTATTTCTTCCCATCTTCAACCATCAAACTCCATTAAATCACTTCAAAATGTGAACTTGTGTACTTCATTAATTTGCTAATCCATGTCTTTTCATTGTCATTTAGGCATATAATGATATAGGTCTTAAAAAGACAAAAAAAATATGCATATGTTAAAATAAGTTGAATACATCATACGAAAAGGGGTACATGAGATATCTAAGAATATAGGGACTGCATGGTTTATGGGTGCAACCTAGGCGCAAGGGTGAGTCGCCCAGCCCATCGGCCCGCCTCACGCCTCGGACTAGCTAGCTCTATAGACAAGCCCTTGTAGAAACATAATTTGAAAGATAAATGTGAATAAATATTACACCAAGTGGTTTCTCGCACAAGTGAGTGTAATTCTTCTAATGAACTTATCATCCATACACATAGTAAGTGTTCAAACTTAACCACACAACGATTTAGGGATATGTCCATTTCATCTCTCGAGTCTTGACACAACAATGAGACGTAGCAAAAACATGAAACCAGTTATCACTTGCATTTTAGCTACAATAAGCATATTACTAACAGAGAGAGAGAGAGAGAGAGAGAGAGAGAGAGAGAGAGAGAGAGAGAGATGTGTATCAGTGTATGTCATTTATTAACCCTACAGGACCGCATTGCAATTTCAAGTACAAAGATGAGGGGGACAGCTAAGCTATTTCGTAACTTCTCAAACTTGTAGCAGAGTGAAAACGTACCCTTAAAGCTAATAAATTATCAGGGAGACATAGGGAGCGACATTGAGATGGTTCATTGATTTCAGTAAGCTTCCAGATCTTATGTTTCTCTACTGACTCGTCAGTAATTCTGGGTTTCACATCTGCCAAACTTCGACTGTCTCCATTCTGCAGAAAATAGAAGTTAATTAATTATTGGATATGCACGAATTATGAATTATCTCAATCCAATGTAAAGATCAGAATAATGACAGTAGAGCCGAAAACATAAGAGTTAGAATCAAGGCATATTCTTCTAGGAAGCATCTAGTCATCCCATGTTAAATATCTTAACAAATTACCAATCCGCCAATTGCCACCATAGGAGGACCTCGATCTGAATGTCCACCACTTGTTCCGGCAATTGCACCTGCAACTCCCAGTGTGCTAATCATTGGTCCCTGCAAACAAAGTCACTTTCAATAAACATGGTCAAATCATGGGCCAAAAAGTTTGGTGATCAAGTTACCTTTGCAACAGCCTCAGAAGCAACTCTAGGACCTTCAACAGAATTTAGCAGCCGAAAGCCATCTGTATTTGCTAATATTTTAATACCATTATCATTTGCCGAAATAGCCAACAGCGTTCCTTCCTTGTTAAACCGAATACGAGGAGAGGCCTACAGATATTTAAGAGAAGATGTTACTCTTTTATGACAACATATTCAGGAAAAATTGAAAGCTTTTGTACCAAGGGTATCTGTATGGGTGTTAGGTACGTATGCATATGGCTAGGTCTCAGACTTTTTAGAACACCACATTATATGGTATATGGACATGTCATATCAACATTTTTAATATTATCTAGAATTAAATTTCCATTTTCTCTTTAAACAACATATATCCTCAGTTAAATATTTCTTATATAATATTCATGTATAGATGAGCAATATACAGAAGTATCCAATACCCATACCCACATTGTGTCCTGTCAACAAGGGTAGGTTAGGGTGTTTTAAATGTCCAAATGACATAGATTGCAAGTATTGCACATAATAACAGCTAAACCAGAGAGACAGAGAAAAGAAAGGGAAAAAAAAAAGCTAAATGAAGATTACCGGTAATCCACCATCTGCTTCAATGGTAGTCAGGATGTTAGGACTGTCCATGTCCCAAATTTTGATCATAAACTCATCCCCAACAGCCAAGAACCGGTTCTTAGTAGTATCAAACTGCACAACCCCAACAGATCGCTTCCGGAATCCCTGATATGTTCGCTTTACAGCACCTTCACTTTCATTCCATTCCACAAGATATGACTCCCCATCTTTGCTAGTTCCACATGAGAATAACCTAGGAATTTTCCATAGATCATAGAAGCAGGTATTTCAATCGAACACATCATAATCCAAACAGTTAAAACTGTCACTATTATTAAAAGAAACTTTCGTAACGTCATTATAGTGCAAAAAGAAAAATAAAGAAGTCGTTTGGAAACCTTGTCCCATCAGCACTGTAGGACATTGTCGTACAACAATGACCTGGTGCATCATAGTCAACTCTTGAACCCAAGTTATCATACAACCATGCCTTAATCTTCCCGTCCACAGCTGTTGAAAAGATAAACTGAGAGAGGGGGAGAGAGAGAGAGAGAGAGATTAGAAAAGAAACTGCAACTTCCAGGTCAGAGTTACTTAATCAAATGAACAACAGTGAAACACTGGTATGCTTTATACAGAGAGAGAAGTACCTGAATGTTTTCCTTGTAGTGAGGACAAACAGAAAAAACTGGTGCTTCGTGACCTTCAAAAGTGTACTGTTTGGCACCAGTGACTGCATCCCATACCTGCACAAACTCAGGCTTTTAGAATCCAGGTCCTAAACATCAATACTCCATCACACGTGACTTTTGTTTATCAGGATAAAATCCATTCCAATTTCCAAGTGGTGGAAAGATCACCAATACCTTGATAGCCTTATCATCTCCACAAGTAATGATGCACAATTGTTTGTTTGGGTGAGAGAAAGCAAGATCATTAACAGCACCAACATGAGCATCAATCTGCAATGATGGAATGAATTTAATAAATGATTCAAAATATAAAACATGGAAGGACGGGATTCTCCTCATTCCCCACATATGGATACATAATGAACCCATGTTAAAAACAAATTGATGGAATCATATCAGTACATAAAAAGACAGTATAGATTGCTGGAACACAATAAACAATGATACAGACCTCCAAATGGTGCCGTACATCGTCACCGCCATGGTATGAATATACATGCACAATGTGTTTGCTATATGCAACACCTGAAGCAGTGGTGCAGAATATGGTTAGTAGCAACATCAAGCACTCTAGTCTCAAGCTTCTAACACATAAAAATGAACATTAATTGAAAATTCAAAATGTTCAAACATTATCTCTATCCTTCAAGGCTTGAACATACCAAGAAGAGCACCATCTGGACTCCACATTACACGGTTAACAGATATAGCAGGTTCCTTGTTCAGAGCGGCCTATTCAGATTACAAAGGAAACTGAAATTAACCTCAAGTTCAGTAATTCGGAAAAACACAAAAACATGATCATTTAGACTGGAAGTCAGACCTGCAAAGGCATTGAGCACGTGCTACTGTCCCAAATCTTGAAACTTCTATGAGCAAGCCTTTCCCTGCTACCTAACTCCCATACAGAAATATCACCAACATTTGTTCCAACTGAAAATTAAAAACCACCAATTGTACAGAAGCCGGATAGAGGTTAGCATTATTCCAGCTGCGCACAGAGAACAACAGTCAGAGCATAACAAGAGCTAGAAACTTAAAGACGCAAGAGCTAACCAAGAAGTAGTGTCTGCTGCAGCGGATGAAAATCCATGCTCTTGATAGCAGAGCCTTGAGGTAGAGTCGTCACAACATTTTTGGGTAGTTCATCGGAAGAGTATAAGCTCTGGGCATGACTTTGGCCAGGATATGCAATAGGTAAAATGTTAACTGGCAGATTATTGACCTGCAGAGTAGATGAAGTGGAATCAATTAAAACAAACCAAGATAACAGTCTAAGGATAAAACATTTTTGGAGTAACAAAAGCCTGAATGCAGTGACTGGAAGCAGGATTGTACCAAGAACATCTAATTCAAAAGAACATCTAGTTCAAAACCAAGGTTGCACTTAAATATTTAGTACCTCATCTGACATTCCTAAAGGCCTCGATCTCTTCAGCACATGTTCAGAATCTGCAGTTTGATAATCCATGGTAGGGTTGTTGGTAGGAGTCCTTGGACGCTTTAGAAGATTTGCTATGGTGATTAACCAATCAAACATGAATTAAAGCATAAACAAACCAGAGGAACTAAAGCTAAAAGAAAATTGTAAGGTCAATGGAATTCATATCTAATGGATTCTACATAAACAAACTCCATCTAAAGAAAAGCAATTTGTGTGTTATCCACTTATCCATGTGTATTCTTTATAACAAAGTTGACTTCATCTCAAGCAGAAATCAGTGAGCATTACAAATGGGTGTTGGACCCAACCACGAGCATTATCCGGAAAAATTTCATCGTTCTCCACTCTTTGTTTATTTTTATATTACTAGTATGATTCTAACCGCATGGCATTTGCCTGAACATACTTCTCTTTTATACTTCAAAAGCTCCTAAGTAGGACATTGTATTTTCTACAAGTAAAATATGCCCATTGTGCAAGTCATAATTTTCACATGCACTCATATCAAATTAAATGCATGGGAGGTTCAATATAAAAGATTGACGAGAGAGAGCATTTCAAAGACTCTGTACTTGTATCTAACTCATACAGCACAAATTTACGGCAACCAAGCAACAGCTTTGGATAGACTTACTCCAGCAAGAAAGATTCATATACCAAGAGTACCTGCATTACTCGGAGCACCTAAGCCCATGGGACCAGCGGAAACTGCAGTGTGTGACACAGCAGAGGGATTAGCCATCCATCCGGCAATAGAAGTAGGAAGAGGAGCTTGTACAGGCTGAAATGGCTGAAAAAAGGAACACCCAAATCAATTTCCATGACCAATAATCCAAATTTTTCTTCACAATAGAGAATAGTTCTTATATAATTTCACTTACACCATGCGCACCCAAAGGTGGGAAACCCCCAGCTTTAGGAATGGCACCCATTAGCGGGTTAGTGACGGGTGACGGAGCTCGAGCACCATTTGGTTGCCCACAGGTATGGTCCACAAAGAGGGTCTTGATGTCAGGGTTTGGCCTTGGAGCTTTGCAAAGTTGATGTTGCCAATTTAAACTGCAATCAAATACATGAGCCGTAGGGCTATTAGGCTAATAACTGTCAACAATGAAAGAAAGATTCTAGTCTATGTTGCTGTCTTCAAAAAAATTCTACTCTATGTTGCAATGACACGTGCAAACTCGAAAGGATTTGGATACATGGACTCAGCAATATACTTTATTCTATTATTAGAAGGGAAGCGACCCTAGAGACGGTTATGAGGATAGAAATTGTAGCTTTCCTATTTTACCCTTATTAAATGAAAAGAAATAACATTAAAAGATACAAAGAGGGTTATTATTGGTATTTAACATATACTCAGTTTGTTAACTCACGTGCACAGCGCTTGTGCGTAGGGCTCGTATAATATAAAACAAGGTGTATATCATTATAAATGAAATAATAAGGTAATAATAAATTATGGTATGGAATATATTCTGATGCAAAATCATATAGCTATCAACAAGAGAGTAGACATATTCTATGTTGCATTTGTCAGGATGAGAACTCCAACTGACTAATGTTTAATGCATAATCAGTAACAAATGCTTGTCAATATCATACCAACAAGGAAAGAAACAGCAAAATAATAACGGCGAAAATATATAGGTGTTAATTAACTGTCGGACGTGTCAATATAATTTTTCTATCGGCAACGTGTCAATATAGTTCTTTATTCATTGGCGACGTGTCAGAGTAGTTACTGGACCAACTTTGAAGAATCTACAACAAAGAAGCTAACACTTCTTTTTCATCGATAACACCGAAGCTAAAATTACTATTCCTGTGGGAGTTACCTCTGATTAATTAGTGTCCGTAACCTAGAGTTTTTCAAGGTCGGAAACTGAAGCTTGTCCCGGAAAAGGGGATTTGCCTCAATCAGCTTTTTTAGCTCGGCAAGCATTATACCCCTAGCAGATTTCGTGTCCCCATACTTAGATAGCTGCTCGTTTTCCCTGAAAGTAAAAAAAATATATATATTAAAAATGAGACTATCAAGAAGAACAAAAAATTAAAAATAAAAATAAAAATCTGTTCAATCACCAAAATTGACAAAAATTTCTTGAATACCTGAAGTTCTCTAGAGTGAGAAGCTGAGTTATTTCCTTGAAAAGCTCATCATTAAAAGCCGAGAACACTTTCAAGTCCTTCACCAAAATCTCTACTGCTTTAGAACGATCATGCCTTTAAACAAAACAACAACAATTAATCATTCCTCTACAAAATGAAAATAAACATGAAGCCAAAAGCCAATTTTGTTAAAAAATAAAATAAAATAACCCAAAGAAAAAAGCAGAAGAAATTCCATTTAATCAACCACTAACTTGTCTAGGGCTTCAAGATATTTCTGTTTTCGGATCTCGAAGAAGATTTTCATCGAGTATCTATTATCATCAACCTTGGTAAATCCTGATAGATACTTCTCCACGTCATCCCATTCTCCGTTGTTCACAATATCCTCAAAATACTTCATATTGAAGAAAAACCCAGACTCTTGCTCCAATCTTCATAAAACACAAATAAAATCAACCAAAGACACTATAAATAACCCAAGTAAACTAGATATCCAAATTTTCAGAAACAAATAATGGACTAAGAGAGAAAGAGACTTACTTGTGAACAGATTCCTTAAATTTCTCTTCATCGAGAAACTGAAGTATCAGAAAAACAAGTTCTCTGCTGAGAGAAGACATGTTTTAGTCTCCTCCGAGATCGACCTAACCTACCTTGAAAAATCAAAACCCTCAGAGATCGATCCAACTCCAGTAAAACAAAAATAGGGGCAACTTCAAACAAAACCTCTAGAGAGAGAAAAAATCTGTCGAATTAGGGTTTCATCTTTGAACATCTAAATTCTGAGAAATCGATCGAAATAGCCGGTCTTGTTTGAAAAATCAAACCAATCCGAAGAAAACCAAATCAAAATACGGAGAGAAAATGAGGGATTTTTCAACCACTACTCGATTGACTAAGAAAATAGAAAGAAAGTAAACAGATCTATAGAAGAAAGATTTTGCAGAAAGACGAGAACTACAACGAAGAAAAAAAACGAAGACGACGAGTCTTTCATTTTCTCTCTCTATAAAACTTACTTTATATATAAGACCCCCTCTCTCTAACATACAAATACAGACCCAAGTTAACTACAAACAAAAACTGAAATAAATTCAAATAATCAGCTCAGTCTGACTGTAATCCTTAACTCCAAACGGTCGGATTATAGATTTTATAGAAAGTTGATTTAGGGTTTATAGTATGTCCGAGCTAACTCTAACACTGATCTAAAACAAAATGCCTTCAAATGAAAGCGAGATCGCTGAATTAGTAAAGTTATAAAATTGATAAGACGAGTGGGCTATATGATAAGTAGACGTACTTATATATGATAATTGGTAAGAGTATTGGTGAAACGTTATAAATAGTATGGAAGCGCTTATATCTCCAGCGAGATTCGCGGATATTGAGAAGACGAAGTTGCGGTGTTTCCTATGCAAAACGCAACTTTACTAAAAAGTTTGTGTGTATGATAGTTGTGACCGACGACTTTTTCTTAGATACTGTGATTATATGCATTTAATGTGGATCGTTCTCTGTGCACCTAGGGCATCTTCCACCGTTGGATTGTAATCACCACCTCTATTTTTTGTGGTATAAAAGGAATTTTCTTACACAATATTGGGCTGAAAACCCTCCTTTTATAACAGTTTCATGGAGAGGACAAGCACTTTTTGTTTTGTAAGCCAAATTTTGGTACCTAAACTACCATTCCCTTTGCTAGAAAGGTAGACTTCTAACTATTTTTGCTTGTGACGTGGCAGAGAGAAAAATAATATTTTAAAAATTTAAAAGAATAATGCTAAAAGTACCCCTAGGTTGACTCCCAGAATGACTCCAGGATGAGGTGGCAAGATCTGCTTCAAACTTAAAAAAGTAAAAAGCAACTTTACACAAGCAGATCTTAGAGCATCTCCAATGCAAATGTGCTCTGCTTCTTATGTGGCATGGCTCTCAAGACATACTCTTGAGACTTGCTTCCTATGTGGAGAAAAAAGTTCCACAATTTATGTTGAAAAGAAAAATGAATCTCCAATGCAAATGTGGTTCGGTTGATAGTTTTGCCTATGTAGCATTTAATTAATTAAATATTTTAATTTTTTAGTTGTAAAAAAGGAAAGAGAAAATGAAATCTTTAATGAGATTTGCTAAAAAAGAAGAGAGAGAATAATATCTTTAACTGAATTTACTGACTAGGATGAGACATCCTCTTGGTGAACCTCTAGAACAAGAGGATGGACTAGAGGATGTCTTCCCAACTACCTGCCACATCATCTTCACATTAGATGAGCACATTTGCATTGGAGAAGGTTTTAAGAATAAATTGGTTGTGCTTCCTACGCGGCACACCACTTTTAAGCAGGCCATGTTTGCATTAGAGAGGCTCTTAGCCTGGGAATCATCCTAGGAGTCATCCTGGGAATACTTCTAGCATTACTCAATTCAAAATACTATAACTTTTAATTTACAAATCAGATTTTAACAAAATTTATATTTTTAGAAAGCATTTTTTAAGATCTCCAAAATGAGACCAAACAACAATATCAAATTTAAAAAGAAAAAAAAACATTTGTAACTCGAATACGCACACAAATTGCATATTAAAAAAAACCCAGAAATTATGCAAGTTATAATTTGCATAGGCTATTTGCATACTTTTAAGCATATGCACTTTTCTAAGCCTCTATACAAACAAATTACATAATAAAAAGAACCCAGTAATTTGCATATGCAACTTGTAATTTGCATAGGTCATTTTTGCATACTTTGAGCATTTGCATATTTGTGAGCCTCTATGCAAAAGGATTGCACAGTAAAAAAAAATTAGCAAACTGTGTTTTTATAGTAAAAAAATTTGTACAAGTTGTAATTTGCATACAATCTGGGTTTTCATAAGGTAAATGGGTTTTTTCTGAGTTTTTTTAGTTTTTTTTTTTTAGAATTTGGTATTCATGTTTGATCTTGTTTTAAAGAACTTGAAAAATGTTTTACAACGGTATAAATTTTATTCAAATCCGATTTATATTTCGAAAGTTATAGTCATTTTTAGGTTCAAATTCATTAATTGGAGTTTGCTAACGTGCACCGTTGTTATTCAGCTCATAGTTTTTTCGTCTTTTATCGTGCTAACATGTGCCGAGGACTGTCCGTGCATTAAAAAAAAGGATGTCCTCCACGTCAATTTTTTTCCATTGCAAGGGCATCCTACTCATTTTCCGATTTTCTTATTATTAATGTGGATATGTAAAGAATTTAAGAATAGTTGGCATTCTGATAGTGCTCGTCCGACAAAAAAAAAGATGAGTTCTTCTACACTCGCCAGATTCACATCCATTAAATTCAGACTGGATTCATACCTATTAAATTCAGACGTGTAACCAATTAAATTGAGAAAGAGAATTAGAAGTGCATTCAAATCACTTTCTCTCTCTAAATTTAATGGGTAAAATTCACAGGAAAGGATAAAATTTTTCAAAAAATATTGCATTTGGAAAGCTTTAAAGCCTTCAAGGTCAGATATAGGTCCCACATGGGTGAAGATATCATCACACGCAGTGTGATCAAGGCAATTAATTTTAACCAAGGTTGATCCTACATCGACCTAAAAGCTAGTTTTTTTTTATTATAGACTAATGCCTTGCAATAAGGCTTAGATACACCACAAAGAGTGTAAGGAGCACATGAATTATCTTAAACATCATTTCTAATAGAGATCGCTATCAACGCACAGGCACAGCAGAGGGCACCACCAACAAGTGCAAGAAAAGACACCACCAACGGATGCAGGAAAGCTGTAAAGGGCACCACCAAATAGTTTTGAATTCAATACCTCCAAGTTATAAAGAGGGATGTCAATGACCTGAGCAAGTGGTTATTGGAACCTTAAAAGCTAGTTTTTCTCTTTAGGCTGCGGATATTTCTACACAACTAATTACTATACCCACACAACTTTTGGCCGAATTGTTCATCGGTAACTCAAAATCGATAGCACATATTTCATAGAATGATCTGTCGGCAACCTTGAATCGCCAAACCAGTGATGTCAGCCATAAATAACTGACAAACTATTTTGTATTGTTAGTTTTATGGAACTGAAAGTACAAATTTGAGTTGTGTGGATTCAGTAAAGAGTTGTGTGGAAATATCAGTGGCCTTCTTTTATCTTTATGGTTGTTTGATATCACAATGAAAGTTTGTGGTTTGTAATGTTCATTGCAACAACTATTTACAGTTATAAATTTTTATGCCGCTTGGCATGCACAGTGCAATGTAATGTGAACGTTCGTTAGTACTTGACATGTAGCATGAGGGGTATTACAACATTTGCGACACTATTGCAACACATTTTTATGGGGCCCAGAAATGATTTAAGGGCTGATTTTAGTGAGGATGTTCTCCTTACCTTGTAGATCATCATATTTAATTAAAAATCTACCAATTCTAAAACTTTTAACACCCTTAAATTAACCTTCGAAAAATTGGTAAATTTTAGGCATTGTTTTTAAATTGTTAATTTTCTTTGATTTCTCATAAACTTTTGGTAGGGTTAGAAATTTTACAAGGGGCTGATTTTCAGATATGATGATCCACATGATGAGGAGAACATCACTACCAAAAAATCAACCCTTAAACATCTTCATATGGACTCCATAAAAAGTATGTTACAATAGTGTCACAATAAGGTATACAGAATCTGAGTAACATGCCCTTGCATAGAAAAAAAATGACGGGGAGGACAGGCTTTTATATGCATGAATAGTCTGCGGTGCACGTTAGTGTAGTGCAAAAAGATAGAAAAAACCTCGGCTAAATATTAGTGGTGCACGTTAGCAAACTCCTTTTAATAATAAATTTTAATATAAAAATTAGAGGTGTCAATTGGGCGAGCCGCCCAGGCACGGCACGACCCAGCACGGCCACGTGGCAGCCCAGCCCATCCCATTTCGTGTCTGGGCTGGCATGGCCTATTGGCTGGGCCGTGCTGGGCAGGCCTCTTGAGCCCAGTAGCACGAGCACGGCACGGGCACGATTTTGGCCCAGCCTAATCCAAGCACGGCATATAGCCCAGTACAAAACGAATCCAGCACGAGTCCAACACGATAACGGCCCAATAATGGCTTTTTTTGTATTTTTACCAAATTAACCCTCCCAACAACTAAAAAACGACTATTTATAGGGTTATTCTTATCATATATATTTTTAGGCTTTTCCTATAAAAACAAAACACCCTTAACTCATTTTCTTCATAACAAATCTGCAACTCTTCATTATTTATTTCTTCTACATTCTACTACTTCAAAAATATGGATCCGAACGAGCCTATTCAAGGACAAGGGAGAATTGGAAAACGATCATTCGCGGTATGGGAGCATTTTACATTAGAAACAATGCTAATAAATGGAGTACTAGAAGACCGGGCGGTATGTAACATTTGTAAATCAAATTTTGTAGGAAAATCCACATGTGGCACTGGCCACCTCAAACGACACATTGCGAAATGCCAGGCTTGTAAGCCTAAAAGGCAAGATGCGAATTCATTAACGTCAAATAAACAAGGACAAGTTGATGCACCGCTGACACCAGAGCCTTGATTGGCGGATTCATATTGTTACTCAATTTAAAAAATTTATTAGTAAATAAAGTTGATTAGTTTATTTTATCCTACCCTGGCATTCCAATTTTAAATTTTTTTATGGTTTGGATGATTTATTTATGTTGCTAATATAATTTTTAAGATTTTTATAGTTTAATAATTAGAAATTTACTAAATATTATATAAAAGATTAAAAGTTAAACAAAGAAAAATAAAATAAAATTAAAAAAATGTATTTTAATGATATTGGCCTATTAAGGCACGATGGGCTGGCCCACTGGGTAGCCCGTTAACATTCAAAATTCAAAAAAAAAAGGCGGGATATTTTTATGGGCGGCCCATAGCATGTTGGTCTGGCACAGCCCAGCACGAGGCCTAGTCGTGCTGGGCTAGTGGGTCGTGCTGGGCTGACCAAAATTGTGACTTGGCATGGCACGACCCAGCACGAAACCCAGTCGTGCCGACCGTGCTTCATGTCATGCCGGTCCAGCCCACTTCAGAACCGTGCCGTGCCGGCCCAGCACAGCCCAATTGACACTTCTAACAAAAATTGCCATAACTTTTAAAATATAAATCGAATTTGACAAAATTAATTTATACAGTTGGAAAGAATTTTTCAAGATCTTTAAAACAAGATCAGACATGAATACTAAATTCAAAAAAAAAATTAGAAAAACCTATTTACGAAGCTATAAAAACCCAAATTGTATGCAAATTACAACTTGCATAGGTATTTTTTCCTATGCAAACTTAATTTTTAATTTTTTTTACTATGCAATCATTTTGTATACAGGCTTAAAATGTACGGATGCTTAAAGTATGCAAAATAGCCTACGCAAATTACAACTTGCATTTAACTATGCAAATGCAATTTCTGAGTTTTTTTATTTTTTATTATGCAATCTGTTTGTATAGAGGCTTAGAAAAATGCAGATACTCAAAAGTACGCAAAATAGCTTATGCAAATTACAAATTGCATAATTTTTGAGTTTTTTTATTATACAATCTATTTGTATAGTTGAGTTACAAAGGTTTTTTTTCTTTTCGAATTTAATATTGTTGTCTAATCTCATTGTGAAGATCTTGAAAAATGCTTTCCAAAAATATAAATTTTGTCAAAATTTATTTTATAGATTAAAAGTTCCAGCATTTTGAATTTTAAAAAGCATTATTTTCTCTTTCTGCCATGTCACTACTCTATACAAAACAAAACAGTTAGAGTTTACATTTTAAATAGTAGTTTAGGTATGAAAATATATTAGTTTTAAGACAAAAATAAAAACAACTTATACATTTACAAAACGCTAAAAAAGAGGGACGAAACTTTAAAACAAAAGTGCCCTTTCTCTCCCTAAAACCAGCTAGAAACTAGGGCTTCTAGCCTAATTTTGTGTAAGGTATATTGCAATATCCCTCCTAAAAAGTAATTACTTATTTTCTTTTAAAATTTTCTAATTACCTAATCATGACAATATTTTAACATATTATATTAGAATTATGCAACTATTACCTAAATTAATGTAAAATAAATAGCTTTATTCCACTTGGGAAACGAATAAAAAAGAAAAAAGGAAAAAATCACTTGTAATGCAAGTAAATGTTGGAGGATTGTACGTGCACAATCCAAGAGTATTCAAACACTATCATCGATTGTTCATTCTTTGATTCTTGCAAGTTGGTGGTTTATCTTTATCTGTATCTTAGGGTGTCTTATCTCTACCTGTTAGTCATTGCATTCACTGTCTGTTAGCAATGTTTTCTCTCTTACGCCATTCCTTGTACTTGTAATTAGCCAACAACCCCAAAAAAACCACTTGTAATAGAATCATTGTTTAGCTGTCAATTTAAAGGTATTTTTACTATGATAAAAAAAGATTATAGTTAAAAAACATACCACAAATAGTATTTAAAAGAAAATTATGTACAATATAAAAACCTACTACACTATATCTATACTATATTAATTAATCCAATTGCCATTTTTTAGACTTCTTACAATAAATCCCTTAGAAATATTTTCTCTCAGCAAATACATAAGAATATTATTGTAACTTTTTGCCCATTAAAATTAGACAATATAGACATTTCACATTAAACCCTCATTACTTCCTTAAATGTCTCTCTTACGATTTTCTCTCTTAATATCTTCAAATCTTCTCTCTTGAACATCCACAATTTTTTCTTTATGTATTCAATTAAAAATTTAAAACTACAAAACTTCTTTATTTTCTCCATGATATTCTCGGATGATTCTCTTCCCCTCTCCACAATTCTCTCTCTATCTCTTCTTCTTTCTTTATAATTACTTCCAGCTTAAAGAACACGTGCAATGCACATAAACAAACTTGTAAAAAAAAGAGGAGGGATATTGCAACATAGCTTATTACAACACTATTGCAACATACCTTATTGCAACACTATTGCAACATATTTTTTTGTGGGATTCACATGGAGATGATTCAAGATCTGATTTTTTGTGAAGATGTTTTCCTTACCATTAAGATCATCATATCAAAAAATTAGTCCATTTGGGCTATTCTAAAAGTTCTACCCCAATCAAAAGTATAAAAAAATCAACGGTCTTAAAAAAAAACTTAAATTTGCCAATTTTTCATGGTTTGATTTGAGGGTGTTAGAAGTTTTAGAATGAGTTAATTTTTTGATATTGATGATCTTAATGGTGAGGAGAATATCTTCACAAAAAATTAGACCTTAAATCATCTTCATGTAGGCCCCACAAAAACGTATGTTGCAATAAGGTATGTTGCAATATCCCTCCTAAAAAAAAAGAGCAAATTGTCTTTACCGCCCCCCAAATTCTTAATACGAAAATCACTTACCCCCAAATGTTTCATAAAATCACCCCCACTATTAAAGCATCCATCAATTAACCATCCATCAATTAACCATCCATTTGGTCAATTTCGTGTCATGTGCTAATCAAATGTTTCATAAAATCACCCCCACTATTAAAGCATCCATCAATTAACCATCCATCAATTAACCATTCATTTGGTCAATTTCGTGTCATGTGCTAATCATGTGACGCGAAAAAAGACTAAAATACCCCCTTTTGTTAGTAACCCAACCCAAGTGAATATCTTGGATTAACTGGGACACGTGGCAGCATCCTAACGTCCCACCTGACTAACGCACAAGATTAAAACTCTCCTATTCTTCCCTATTTTTTCATTTATAGATCACTACCATTAAATGTCTTTAAAGGTCCCACTTGTTGAAATTACAAGAATAGGAGGGGAACAAGGTTCATTTGAAGTTAGTAACAACTCTATTATGGACTCACAGTAGAAATCTTTTCATGGCTTTCTTCTTTTCTTCGTTTTTGCAAATGGAGAGGGGGTGGGGTAAGTGATATATGTTAATTAACAGTGGGGGGTAAGTGATAATCTAAATTCATAGTAAAAATATTAAATGGATTTCTTCCTCACTGTTTTTCTATCTCATCCTTTCCTTAAATTCCATTGGTAAACATTCTGACCTAAATTCTCTATTTATCAAACTCTATCGGTAGCCTAATCACTTAAATAAAATTATTTCCACTCTTTTCCAATCTAATCGTCAATTCCATCAATGAAGATGTACTGACTTTGGCATTTTGTCGAACACTTCATCTACACCTTTTACTCCTTCTTCTCCTTCCCCTTTCTTCTCCACCATGGCTTCCACAACAACTCCAATAACAACAATATGATTTTGGGTTCTTCTTAGTCAAACCTAATTAAAATTCATCAATTATTAATTAACTAATAATTTTTAAGTATATTTGAAAGCTAGAAATCTGTTCAGATAAGATGTTTGACCGCTAGCCTAACTTGTTGTAAGCAGTTTGACTAGAGAGACTACACCACCAATCCATGCTTCCTCTTCCTTAGTAAAATTCATCTTCATCAATCGTGTCAAAGAACTTAAAGCGATTTTCAGCCCTTTAGATATGATTTCCACCATTAATCTAGGAAGAACCTCTGGTGAAATAATTTGAAACCCTTCAAGCCTGCGTAAAACAAGCTTCATCTCAAATTTGTTCGATAACAGAGGCGGCCATGGTCACTATCTCATCACCTTCACCACCATTACTCCACCAATACAAATCCAAGATCAGATAGATCCTCACTATAACTATGATATCAAGTCCCAAAAATCCACTCTAAAAAAAATTCAAAATTCTAGAAAAACCTATAAAAACACCAAAGATTTTTCTACAGACGTTGAAACTAGTTAGTAGTAGTTAGAACTTCATTCAAAAAAACGAATTGGATTTCTAGAATTTGAACTGAGAATCTCCCAAGAAATTCTCTAAATAAATTTTATTTTTGGATCTAGTGAAACGAAACTCGTGCCTAACTAACTCTAATCGAGTTAATACATCTATTGTAAGAGATATACTTGCAACAGATTTGTGGGAGTGAAAGAAGATTTGGTTTGGGTGCATCATCTTCATAGGGAAGAAGAAGAGAGTTTTAATCTTATGCGTTGGTTAGGTGGGATGTTGGGATGTCACCACGTGTCCTAGTTAACCCAAGGTAAAGACAATATAAGAAAAATAGTTTGAGGATTTAGCAAAATAAAGTAGCTAAAACACAAGATTTATGTTTTCTCAATAAAATAAAGGGTTAATTCAATTTACCCCCTCAGAATTAATTGGCATGTTAACATATCCCCCCTCAAAGATGTCGTAATTAACTTACTCCCTCGAGTTCATGGTTTCTGTCTAAAAGCGTACATGCGTGTCATATGGTAAATTTTAAGACCAAAATACTCATCACGCATCTTCCATGTTATTCACTTAAGAGCCCTATTTTTTTATACCCAAACTACCCTCTTGCTAAATCCAAAACCATTATCTCAAAACAATAGTCTCCCAAAACCATTTCTCCTTTTTTTTTTTTATCAAATACATATAGATAAAAATAAGGTACTTGAAATCTGATTCATCTTCACCACCACATCTGATCAAAATCTCATGAGCTTCTCCACATATCATGTGCATTACTTAAGAACCTGATTTTGAATTTTTGATAGTACCAAAACAACCTTCACCCTAAACTCAAAACCACCATCATCTAAAAATCATCGTCAGTGCGAATGGTGGACTAGGATCTTACTCTCTAATCTGGTCAACAAAGTCTAACTTTTGTTCTCCTCATAAACTTCTTCATTGATCTTTTCCATTTTTGAGGTAACGATGCAGAGTCACTTTGTGTCCCCTACAAAGACTTGGGTAAAAGTGGTATAACAAAAGGAGATTTGAAGAATTGAAAGCCACCATTGGAACTCGATCCTGACCATGACCCACGATCGAAATCAAGTGATAAACTATGAGATTGAACAAAACATAACCTAATTCAGAAAACCCACATCACCTCTTAAATACTCCCTCTCTCTCTTTACTTTTACAGTTCCCTTATGCAACACAGTCTTTCTTTTACAGTGCCACCATTAATAGACCTCTAAAATAATGTTGAATAAGATTATATCTTGACTATTGGATTAGGGTTTTAAGTTATGACTATAGGATTAAACTTAAAAGATGAAGTCAGAAAATAAGGTGTTTAAGTGAATCCCGTGCAACGTAAGAGATGGGTATTTTGGTCTTAAAAATTACCGTGCGACATGTATGTGTGCCTTTAGATGGTTTACCAACGGAAACTGTGAACTTGAGGGGTAAACTAATTATGGCATCTTTGAGGGGGGTATGTTACATACCCATTAATTCTGAGGGGGTAAATTTAATTAACCCTAAAATAAAAATGCTAATTTGGGATTAATTATCAAAGATTAATCAAAATTCCAGCCTAACTAGCTCTAATCAAGTTAATATGATCTATTGTGAGAGATATACTTAGAACAAATTTGTGGTAGAGAAAGAAGATTTGGTTTGGGTGCATCATCTTCATATGGGAAAGTTACTAATGAATGATGAAGTCGCGGTTACTAAAACTATTTTATTTCTTCTTTCAGGGTTTCGAAAACGAAGATTTTCTTCTCAAAACAGGTTCACGACATCCATGTTTGTCCATCAGGGTACTTGTATGCTTACAGAAGTTACAATAATTATTTTTTATTTTTCTTTATTTTTTTAATTCTATTTTGGGGTTTTCAAGAGTGCAAATGAACTTATAATTCCATTCCTTTGAAAAACTAGAGAGAATGGGAGCCAACCCAAAATAATTTAGTAAATGGGTTGGTCCTCTCATTTTTTCTTATTATGCCCCTGTATACCTATGCCCTAGGTTAGTACCCAAAATCACACTAATGGCACCGGACCTACCCCATTGTCTTATCTTCTCTTTCTCTCTCTACCCCCTCCACTGCAACACCAAACACAAAGACCTCTACCACCGTCTAAACCAGATATCTCATATGCAACTTATTCTATCTCATAATAGCATTCCTTACGCAATACATTGTTGCATATGAAATCATATGCAATTTATTATGTCACATAATATCATTCCTTATGCAATTAACAGTTGCATATGAAATTACAGATTTTGTTTAAAATATAGCCCGATCTTCACCTCCGAACTTGGACTCCGATCTCTTCCTCCAATGATGACTTTGTTGTCTCCTTTTGTGAATTGAACTGCTAGAATTTTGAGAGAGAGAAGAGAGAGAGAGAGAGAGAGAGAAGAAGAAGACAATATCCGTCCTAGAGAGCACACCGCTGATTTCCTCCTCCATGAACAGATCGAGAGAACAATTTCACATTTTCGGTATGTTCATCGCTTATCTGCTCTTCTCTCTTTTTTCTCTCTCTACCCCCTCCACTCCATCGGAGAAGGAGATTAGAGTTCAAGTTCAGAGGTGAAGATCAGGCTAGGTTTTAAACAGACAAATAATTCCATATGCAACTATCGGTTACATAAGTAATTATATTATGGGACATGGGTTTCATGTGGGTCGAATTTAGTTTGGGGGTGAGGGACAGAATTAACAGAATGTAAGAAACTAACCCATTTATTAAATTATTTTGGGTTGGCCCCATTCAGTGGAGTTTTTGAAAGGTGTGGAATTTTAACCTTCTTTGCCCTTTTCAAGACTGAGTAATGCTAGCAACTCAAAATGTTGTTGAACCATCTTCCCCTAATCGACCAAAGGTCTTCCTAAATGGACTGCAATTGTTTACCTTTTGCTATAGATTAATTTGCAGGTTGTTTGCTTTTTGCCCTAAATGGATTTTGTAGCCGCATTAAGAATCAACAAGCTAGGTAACCCCAAGTAACAATATTGAAGATGCCTTCTTTTTCATGGGATGTTTAGGGCCCGTTTGGTTTGTGTTTCAAAAATAGTTTTATGTTTTTCAAAACAGTAAAAACAGAAAAAAGAAAAAAATCTGTTTGGTTGGTCCATTTTTAAAACAAGTTTTATAAAACAGTGTAAAATCATAAAACGAAAAAAGATTGTTTTATCTGTTTTCTTTTTAGTCGGGGTCGTCGGGCTCAACTCGAGAGACGTCAAAAACCAGTGCACCATTGAAGCTCTCCTTTCCACCATTAAAGCTCTCGTCTGAAATTCCATGGATCTCTAACACTATCTCTCACTCTCTCTATTTCTCTCTCCTCTTTTTTTCTCTCTCCCTCTCTTTCCCTCACATGATCTCTGCATTTTTAGGATTTTTAGTTGGTTTATCATTGTCGAATCGACTTTGACAAAATCAGAGCTCAAAATATCTGGTATAGAGGAAGATTACTATGTCTATTTCGCTCTCTCGCTTTTTCTCACTCTCTCTCTCTTACTCTTTGCATTTCTAGGGTTTCCATTTCTAGGGTTTCTATTTGATGAATCATTGACGGGTCTTCGTACATTGGAGGTCAAATCTCAGGTATTTTCTATCTATTTATTCTTCCATTGATGTTTCCTGAATTTTCAGATTTCTTCTTCCTCCATGAAAAAACCCATTTATTTATTTATTTCTCTCTCTAAAACTCTCTCTTTCTCTCTTTAGATTTATGTTTTTGGGGGATAATATTATAATAGATGATGGGGTTGCTTGTTATCAATCTTTACTTGAAGTGTTAGGTTATTGAGAATCTGAGATCATGATCTTCACAATATTGGATACTCTATTTTGAATATAACTTGTTTTATTTTAGGGTTTGCAACCTATTCCTGTTATGACTCATGATGCTTATCTATAATTTATTTAGTATTTTTATGTGTTTACCCATATTTTTTTTAATTTGTAGTATTATTGGTTGATCAGTGGGCTGCATCTTTCTATTTTGATAGACTTTATTTATTTTTTACTTCAATTCGGTGTGACTAATCTCTCTTTTATTGGTTAATCGATGAACTCTATTTTTTAATTTTTAGGATTATCGATGGACTCTCTCTTCTTCTTTTTTTTAATGTGTTTACCATTTTTTTTAATTTGTAGGATTATTGATTGATCGATGGGCTCTTTTTTTAGTTACACTTTTTTTTATTACATCACAATTCAGTGTTTCAAAGATTTTAGATATTTTTTTTATGTATTGACTAATTTTTTTTCTTCAATTTGTAGGATTATTGGCTGATCGGTGGGCTCTTTCTATTTTGTTACATTTTTTTTACATCAATTCTGTAAGATTAATTTCTCTCTCTTCTTTTTATTTTTTTTATTTGTAGGATTATTGGTTGATCAGTGGACTCTCTGTTTTTAGTTTCACTATTTTTTACATCTCTTTTTCTTTGGTTGTTCTTTTACATTTTATATTTAATTTTACTATGCATTTGTGCTGTTTGGTCTTAAACTGTATGTATTGTTCACTTGTGTGTTTTTGTATTTTTTACTAATAGTAGTAACAATTATTAATGTTCTTTTTGCTCCATTTTGTGAAGAATATTATTTTCTGGACCTACACATCGAGCCATAGTTACAAGATGTTGTAAAATTTCCAAAATAGCTTTGGGTGGGTTTGTAGCTTTAACTCTTCTTTGGTTTAGTCCTTCTTTGGTTTAGTCCCACATTGCTTGGGAGATGTGGAATGTTGAGGTTTATAAGTGATTACACTTATTAGAGTTTATCTTTTAAGTGTTGGGTCCTCATTGGAATTGATAAGGTGGTGCAAAGCACCACCGCACACGC
>MVGT01003686.1:10798-21336 GCA_002174775.1 Macleaya cordata | reverse complement strand
TGCCAATTGGCCACCTCCAATTGAGAATTATTTCGTTCAACTAGTGCACGAGGAGGCAAAAAAAGGCTTGCAGACCTCAACTTTAGATAAGAAAATGTGGGGTGCTATAGATAATGCAATATTTACTAAATTTGGTAAGAGATATACCATCCCCAAGTTGAAGTCAAAATACAATCGCTTGAGGATGTCACATCGTGCCTTTGCCCAACTAATAGCTCAAACGGGGATTGGTTGGGATCCAGAGAAAAATAAAGTTTATACAGCTGACAGTTTTTGGGAGTCCTACCTTAAGGTATGAATAGTGTTGATGTTTAGGATTCACACATTAATGTATGCATAGTCTAATATGTTATTGTATTTTAAACATGCAGAAAAACCCTTCTGCAAAATCTTTTCGTAAAAAAGGATTAGAAAATTATGAAGTGCTTGGCGAGATATTCAGTAATACAACTGCTAGTGGAGATATGTATAATTCATCCAGAAAGGACCCTCCTGATTCAAATACTGAATGAGAGTTAGAGTCTGAATTCCTTAACTCTGGGGCTCACGTGGAAGCTTCAAGCTTTGCAGATACCATTAGCCAATCACGATGTCGTCCTCTAGACCCTCCTGTTGATCTTCCATAAAAAAAGAATCAAAGGTGTCTAAGGTGTCAAAGATGGACAATGCACTTGAAGCATGGACAAAATCTCTAAGTGCCAAAACTGAAGCTACTTTGGTTAGGACTGAACATATAAAAAATAAGGAATCATCTTCTTCTGTACGTGAGGTAGCATCCATTGAAGATTGTATGGAGTTATTGGATTCTATGGATGGCGTGGAAGATGATGTCTATGTTAAGGCCATTGAAAAATTTACTAATTCTAATTGGAGAAGGATCTTTATCAAAATGCCAAATTCAAGGAGAAGAATGTGGCTTGACAGATTAAAATGAGTGGATGATGTGTTTGAATGTAGGCAGGTGGTGTGGAATATGACCTTGAACTGAGTACTTGTTATTTTGTTGGTTTTGTTGTTAGGTTTTGTGAACTTGTTACTATTTTGATGGGTTTGGATGTAGGCACGGGGATGTGGAATGCTATTTTGTTGGTTTATGTTGTTAGGTTTTGTGAACTTGTTACTATTTTGATGTGTTTGGATGTAGGCAGGTGGTGTGGAATATGATCCTAAACTGAGTACTTGTTATTTTGTTGGTTTTGATGTTAGGAACTTGTTATTTTGTTGGTTTCGTTGTTAGTTTTATGAACTTGTTACTATTTTATTATGTTTGAATGTAGATACTTTGGTGTGGATACGAATCTAAAATAAGTATTAGTTATTTTGGTAATTATGTTGTTGAATTTGTATATGACTGCTATTTCTTTGTATTTTTTATAGGACAATGTCTGATACAAGTTTCCAAAGTGACTCATCTTCTGATTCAGATGATTCCTTTGGGGAATTACTTTTGGTCACAGAAATATACAAGTATTATTCACATTCATTAATTAAAGTGCTATGTAAAACGTCACAACTTACTGGTCGTGAATACATGTTAGAGTTATTGAATGGACATCCTAATAGGTTATTTGATTTAATGAGAATGGACAAGCATACATTCATAAAATTATGCTCAACTTTGAGGACACTGGATTTTTTACAAGATGATAAATCAATCTGTGTCGAGGAGATGGTAGGAATGTTTTTGTATACCGTTGGTCATTCAGTGCGAAATAGGGTTGTTGCTGAGATGTTTCAATATTCAAATGAGACTGTATCAAGGCATTTCAGAAAATTTCTCAAAGCAATATGTAGACTTGGCTGTCATATAATTGGACCTCCAAATATGGATGAGAAACCTCCCGAGATCATGGGGAATCCTAAATACTATTCATGGTTTAAGGTAAAGTACATGATAATAGTTTCATATATGTATTAATATATATTGTATTCAAGTGCTAACATATTTTGATTTAGATTGTTACTTGATAGGATTGCATTGGCGCTATTGATGGAACACATATGAATGCATGGGCACCTGCCTCCAAACAAACCCCATATCGAGGTAGAAAAGTTCAAGTGACACAAAATATAATGTGTGCATGCTCATTTGACATGCTATTCACATTTGTTTATACGGGATGGGAAGGAATAGCTAATGACTCAAGAATTTTATTCGATGCTATTGCTAAAGAAGACAATGAGTTCCCTTTGCCTAAAGAAGGTTTAAAGTACAACTTTAATTATGAAAATTATTTTTACTAATAAGATATATTATCATAATTTGAATGGATTAAAGTTATTAGATGCATTGTCCACAGAAAAATATTACGTCATCGACTCTGGTTATACAAATATGCCTGGGTTTCTCTCACCCTATCGTGGAGAATGTTATCACTTGCGCGATTATAGAGGAAGAGGTAGACAACCAAAGGGTCCGATGGAATTATTCAACTATAGGCACTCATCACTACGCAATGTTATTGAGTGTTGTTTTGGAGTGCTTAAGGCTCGGTTTCCCATACTAAAATTAATGCCTAATTATCCAGTTAGAAGGCATCGACATATTCCTGTTGCTTGTTGCACATTGCACAATTTTATCAGAATAGAATCAAGGGGAGATGAGTTCTTTAATCAATACCAGGCTGAGGATCTTGTTGTGGTAGATGAAGAAAGTTCGAGAGTGAGGCAAGAAAGGGTAGACATGGATATGGGTGAGGGAAATATTAGTCAAATGAATGAAACTAGAGATCAAATTGCTGGGGCAATGTGGCTTGACTATATTCGTAATTAGTCTAGTCTTAAGACCTGCTTAACTAGTTGGTAGCATATCAAATATATATTGATAACTTTGGTAAGGAAGATGATTGCAAGAAATCAACCCTTTCGTTTTCTCTTTGTAGAGTATGTATACATGTAAAAAAGTGTAAAAATAAGTAGTTTTAATTTAGGGTCATGATATCTACCGCATAAGCAACCGATAAGGGCTACTTAATTTTAGGATCAACCATAGTCAATAATAGTTGACTGAATTTAATGTGTGTTTTCAGAAGAGCTATCATCTTTTGGTCAAACAATAAAAAATTCTAGATTTTCTATAGTTTAACACTTTCCTTCCTACTCCACCAATCTAACAAATTTGTCCGCCACTTTGTTCAGTATCACAATACCGAGCACATTCGACTCCAACATCCTGAACATTGAATCTCACATTTTGGGAGTCTTATATCGTATGAAATAAACTCCACCATTAATGAAAGAGTTTTTTTGCTCAAAATGGATTTGGTGAAGGCATTGGATCATCAAAATATATATATAAAAAAAAGAAAAAGAAAAAACAGCAAAATATTATGGAAAAATCTAAAAGTGCAAATATTTATATAAAATAAAAAATAAAAAATGGTTGTGCATGTATGGGCTCTGTGAGATCGGACAATATAGTCTATTAGGTTTTTTTTCCAAAGAAAGACATATGTTCAGTTATTGGTTGAAGTTAAATGTGATTTGATTTTTTAAAACAAGTTAAAGGTATTTAACTTGGTCGTGGTAGCCCTTGACTTAAGTGGGCCTTATCGGTTGCCTACGCGGTAGATATCACGAGCCTAAATTTAAAAGGAGTGGAATGGAATTACAATGTCTATTTTTTTAACCCCTTTTTAAGTGAAGAAATTTTGCAAGGAGGGGGTTAGGGGGGTTAGGGGTAGTACCAGGTTTGGCCCATTTCTAAATGTTATGTGGGTCCCATCTGAAAAGGTGTCCAGTTGAAAGTTATTAAATTTAAGAATAATGCTAGGGGGAGATTTCTTGGGAGATTGTGACGTGGTAGCAAGTCAATTAACTAGTTACCATGCATTTTTTTCAACCCAGTGAATAGCAAATTATAGAGCATCTCCAATGCCAATATGCTTTGTTTCATATGTGGTATGACTCTCTAGACATCTTCTTGAGACTTACTTCCTATGTGGAGAAAAAAGCTCCACAATTTATGTTGAAGAGAAAAAGGCATCTCCAATGCAAATGTAGTTTGCTTGTTTGTTTTGCCTATGTGGCATTTAATTAAGTAAATATTTTATATTTTTTAATTACAAAAAGGAAAAGAGAAATTGAAATCTTTAATGAGATTTGCTAAAAAGAGGAGAGAAAATAATATCTTTAACTGAATTTGCTGACTAAGATGGGAAGACATCCTCGTGGTGAATCTAGAACAAGAGGATGTCTTCCAATTCACATGCCATATCATCTTCACATTAGATGAGCACATTTACATTGAAGATAGTTTTAAGAATAAATTGGATCTGCTTCCAACTTGGCACACCGCTTTTGAGCAGACCATGCTTGCATTGGAGAGGCTCTTAGCAATGCAGGAACTCCTACATTTTAGGGCTTCAAAACTGATGTGTCTTGTTGCCAAATCACTATCTCCCATAAAATCTCCCCAAAAAATCTCCATCTAGCATTACTCTAAGTTTCTCACACGTCAGGTGTAGTGTATCTAAGTCTTGTTGTAACTTAGGCATTAGTCCCTCGTAAAAAAAAATAATCATTTCATTATAAAAGAAATTACTTCATTACAAGTTGACGGTTAAATTTAACTGTTAAAATAAATGTTTCAGATGAAAATTTGGATCAATTTTAGATGGGTTAAGTTTTTTAGAGAAATATGATTATTGTAAAGATGACCTATGGGGATGTCAACGGTAACTATCGGAATGGATAGTGTACTATCCGAATCCGAAAAAATATTCGATATCCAAATTTGATCCGATATCCGAACGGATAGTGTATTTCAGAATTCGAATTCGTATATGAAAAATTTATCGAATATACGATATATTCGATTCGATCTGATAAGTCAATCCAATTCAGATATTATCCGAAATTGGATAATATGGAACTTAATTTTTACTATATTTGGACATTTTTTTTCATTTTATTTGTACTAATACCTATTATATAATATATTATATAATTATATATATTATATACAATTTTTATGTATCATATATAATTTATATATATATGTGTGTGATTTCTTATCGAATCGGATATTAAAGGAGCGAATTCCTTAATATCCGAACCCGTATCCGAAAATCCTTTTTATCCGAAAAAATATTCGATATTCGAATCTGATATCCGAAATTTCAGATAATATCCGAAAATTCGAATACGAATTCGAATCGGATTCGGATTTTCGACTATTCATTGACATCCCTACCTATATATGTGGTGATGAGATCATCCTCACAAAATATTAACTTTTGGATCATTCCATATGACCCCATAGACCATTATAAATGGAGGGTAATAAAAATAGGATATTCACAAAGAAAAATAAGGTATAATTATAATTTGCTTTGGACTACCTCCTTCGATATTTTGAGATAAGAGGGATGCTACACGTTTTGGCTTTAAAAAAAAATCTGCGTTCTATGTACAAATGGCAGAAAATGAATGGGTACCCATGAACTCATCCACAATCTCTCCGCATCAAAAATTTACACCAAACAAACAACAAGAAGTGCTTGGAACCTGCATCGAATTTCCCGTGAAACACATTAATGCATAGAATCAGTCTATTAAATTCAAACCCTACCCTTCCCCGTGACCCTTTTATTAGTCTCTATGTATTATTATTTTACTTTAAATACTACCCACCAAACTATACCATACAAACCAACATCGCCCAACGTCTCTCAAATTCAATCTCCAAAACTTAACATCACAAACACAACTCTCTCTCTCTCTCTAGAAATGAAGCTCTTCTTCTCACTCTCACTCCCAACATTACTAGTACTAACCCTAATTTGGGTTCCTCTAGTATCACCATTTACGGTGATCATGTCAGATTCCGGTGTCCCGTCGGCCTTAGTCGACGCACCGCAAACTGGTTTCTCCATGAACAAGAATGATGTCCATACCGATCCTCATGAACAACAAGCCGTGTATGAGATCATGAAGGCCACTGGTAACGGCTGGGTGACCGACATCCCCGACGTGTGTCGTGGCCGATGGCACGGAATTGAATGTATGCCTGATAAAAATCAAGTGTACCACGTCGTGTCACTCTCGTTTGGTGCCCTCTCCGATGACACGGCTTTTCCGACGTGTGATCAGACACGCTCTTTCTTATCCCCTTCTCTTACTAAACTCCCTCACATAAAAACACTCTTTTTTTACCGTTGTTTCAGTTACAATCCTCACCCTATTCCTTCCTTTCTTGGTCGGCTGGGACCCACACTTCAAACATTGGTCCTTAGAGAGAATGGCCATGTCGGTCCCATCCCAATTGAACTAGGCAATCTCACCCGTTTAAAAGTCCTCGATCTTCACAACAACAATCTCAACGGTTCTATACCCGTTTCACTCGAACGACTTAAGAACTTAAAGTCGTTGGATTTGAGTGGTAACAGATTATCGGGTCGGGTTCCAAATCTGAGTTACCCGGTTCTGAATGTATTAGATTTGAGCCAGAACCTCCTTTTGGGTTCCATTCCCATCAGCCTTGGTGATTGTCCTTCACTTGTAAAGATGGATTTGAGCCGAAACAGGTTCTCAGGATCCATACCCGATTCCATCAATGGCCTTAAGAGCTTGATTCTTATGGATCTTAGTTACAATCAGTTATCCGGTCCACTCCCACCCGCGCTTGGGAGTTTAAATTCACTCCAAGCTTTGATTTTAAAAGGGAATCGGATGGAATCGACGGTAATTCCGAGTGACGGGTTCGTAGGGTTGAAGGATTTGATGATTTTAGTCCTCTCTGATATGGAATTACAAGGACCAATACCGGAGTGGCTCGGCCGATTACCAAGCCTTCGTGTTATTCATCTCGACAGAAACCGTCTTAACAGTTCGATCCCAAGGAGTTTTCAATATCTTAAGGATCTAAGTGAATTAAGACTAAATGACAACCATTTAACGGGTCGGGTTCCATTTAGGAGAGAAACAGTTTGGAAGATGGGGGGAAAGCTGAGGCTTTATAACAATTCGGGTCTATGTTATGATGCAAGTTATGTACATGAAGAGGATTCTGGTTCATCGATTATTACGGGTATAGGTTATTGTGGGGCACCGAATCCAAAATCCATGACGACGACCCAACATCTTTCGTATATTACTAGACGTTTTTCGGTTTCAATTCCAAGATCATCCGCCTCAACTAATGAATTATCTATTTCTCTACGGGTTTTACTTCTCATCCTAATATTTGTCTTTCAATCTTACAGTGATAGAGCTTATATCTCTCTAATGTAAAATTTGTAAATTCATTTTTTAATTGAAAACTTAATTGCTGCAACTAGTGGCAAAACTAGAAATTTTTATTGGAGAGGGCTAATGTTAAGTCTTGTTAACAATCATCCATTTTATTCATGTATAGTGTGCGAATTTTAAGTTTTTTTAACATCCCTATTAGTTCTCATATTTTTTTTCAAGCCCTCTGATATTGCTACCCAACATTTTAATAAAGCAACACACAACTCAAATTTGTATTTTCGATTCAATACAACCGATAATGCAAAATGGTTTGTCAGACTGTATGGCAGGCAACACAATTACAAAGTTGTTATAAGTTATCGATAGGTCATGTTATGAAATTTATATTGTCGGTTCTAGGTTACCTTCAAACAATTCGGCCAAAAGTTAAGCTAGTATAGTAAAAAGTTGGGTGGCAATATCCGCAACCTTTTTTAATATACATTAGATTAAATGAGTAAATTGCATTATTTACAATTTAAAATCTCAACCCCATCAGGAATTGGTTGAAAATCAGCGAAGAAAGGAACATTGTTTTTATTATTTATTTCATGATAATTATCGATGGGGTTAGAGGTTTAAGAACGGGCTAATTTTTTTATTTTTATTTTTTTTATGAGGATGATTTCCACACTGAGGAGCACGTCCTCACAAAAAATTAGGCCATTATAAAATCTGTAACCCATCATGAAGTGGTTGAAAATCAACGATGAAACAGATATTGTTTTTATTGTTAATTTCAGACTAACCTTTGATAAGGGACATTGTTTTTATCATCAATTCCGGACTAACCTTTGATAAGGCTAGCGGTATTAAAATATATAAGTTAATTTTTGGTGAGTGCATATGATTTTCTATGGTAAGGAGAACATCAAAAAGGCAATCTACAACGTATTTTAAACCCTGTCTAAAAGAAAATACAAACGGATGGATTCAATTTAGCCTAAAGAAGGGAAGAATAATTAATAGTGAAGTGTTTTTTTTTGTAGGACAGTAGGAGGCTACTTGTATACTTTTTTTTATCAATTTTACCCAGAGATAAAACTCAAAATCTCCTCTATATGACTATATCCTTAATTTCGATAAAAAATTTAACTACCTCAGAACTTTTTTCCCAAGGACTCGTTTGTTTCAAGGTTTAGAAATGAATTCCTTAGAAATTAGGCAGATTACATTGAAATGAAAATAAAAAAAGTACTTGAATTTCAATTACTCGAAAGGAAAATGATTTAACGAGCCTGTACTTAACTTTTTTTGTGAGCTGTAAGGTGAATGGGCGATGGATGTATACACACATATCTCTTGTGTATTAAACACATGAACATCAAATGTTTATTCAACTTGGAGCTCACAATTTTTTTGAGCTTTAGCTTGTGAAATCGGTACTCTACTTGAAATTAAATCCATTTCTATTTCCCTCTAGCAATTGATTTTAATTCTGGGAGATGGTTTATAATATTTTTGTTAGAAAATATGGGTTCGGTTCCTTGAAAATCGACTTCACATAAAATCATAATAAATAATGAAAAGAAAAACATATCTAGAAGTGATCGAGGCTTATGTTAGACACAATGTCGTTAAGACAAATTCGTCTCCGCAACGGTACCGATGGTTCTATAGATGCCTGTCTCTCAGGATTCAACGATCACGTCGTATAGAAGTAGCACTTCAAATCTGTACGGCCTAGCAAACTTACGACTACTTGTGCTCTCACACACGACTCTAAAAAAGACTCACAAAATTATATAAAATCTGTGACTATATGTTGTACAAAATGAGAAGGGAAATGAGGGTTTATATAGGGTTCATGGCGTGACTCTCTATAAACCACAAGGTGCACATGTCCCAAAAGACACATTTCAAGAAAATTAATTAAAATATTTTTCACTCACAATAAATTATTAAAATAATTAAACAATTCTAATA
This sequence comes from Macleaya cordata, assembly GCA_002174775.1. Lineage (NCBI taxonomy): Eukaryota > Viridiplantae > Streptophyta > Magnoliopsida > Ranunculales > Papaveraceae > Macleaya > Macleaya cordata. The sequence continues at coordinate 12,177 of MVGT01003686.1, read as the reverse complement.
ATTTGAAAATGGTAAAACTACCCCCAACAACAAAACATAACCTCAAACTAATTATACATTACTGCCTAATCCATCAAAATCTTTAAAACTCATTCACACCCAAGCTTCGTCTTTTCCAAACTACGGTTGTGCGTCTCTCTCTGCAAACACCACGTACGACAACTATTGCAGGTATGCAGAAAACTCTCCCTCTCTCTCTCTCTCTCTTTCGTTCGCTCTTCTAGCACTATTTTGTTATAGAACTAAAAAGCTTAAAACTTGGTTGCAGCTTATAGGATTGTATTGAATTAGGAGTTTTAAAGATTTTGATGGATTCTTAGAATGATGGATTCTTTTGGATCTTAATAGAATCCACCAGATTTATAATGGTTTTTGAAAAAAATTTAGAGATTTTTATAGATTCATATTTTGGAGTACGACAAAGTTTACTAAACTTATCTCACAAATTTATATGGATTGTCATGGATTTATGAGAGGATCAAAACACCCATTTTATTAACATCAATGGTGGTAGCGGTGTTAGATGGTAAAGTAGTGGTGGTGTTGGTGGAGGTGGTGAAGTGGTGGTGGTGGCCGTTGTAAAGCCCCGTACCCCAAAATAAGGGACATTACCATCAGTCTACAACGAGACTCAAATCCGGCAGAGTCTCCCCTGTAAACTGGACCTTTCGTCACCTAATAAACACAGTGCATATAAGAAATACGCAGCGGAAGCAAATTTAAACAAGGATATGCACTAAAAATTTGCCACCCATTTTTTTTTCTCAACTCAACTAAAATCCCAACGATGTAGGACCAGGAGGAACCTGCAAATAACTACGACATTCAAATTACTCACTTATCATGGATATAACTGTAATATGATATATAGTTATGTTTGTTGTTTCCTGTCAAAATATATATAGTGGGAGAAGATAAAGTAGGAGTTGTTTTCATGTAAACAAAGTAACATCAGTCTCACAACTGAACCATAAAACAGTAGCCAAACATCCACTGTGACTGAAGAGAGGGAAACCTACATCAAAACCCAAAACCAGGAAATCCCTCGCCAAGAACCTCGTCACAGCGCCACTAAGGATCCTATCTCGATCCTCAACCGTCAACTGTAAAACCACGAAAATGATTGGGTGAGAAACTCAGTAGGTAGATCAACCATCCTAATATCATCACATGCAGCGATAAATCCAATAACAACTCAAAAGCACTTATAAAAGCAATGCATATTATATAGTTAATTGAAACATCACGAAAAAAAATCCAGTATATACATATACAAATAATAGCAGTGTACTTCTGCTAGTATAGCCAAGGAACACGACTGGGTTACCCCAGTCAGAATTTCTTCGAGATCACTACCAAGTACGCACAATTTGACGACT
>MVGT01003688.1:674848-690988 GCA_002174775.1 Macleaya cordata | reverse complement strand
TAGGATATTCAGGCCTCTTAGAGCACCCGACTAGTCCCTAAGGTATGGAAAAACCTCCTTATCTACACACAACTTGAGTGAAATCTTATTATAAAAGTGACCATCAGGAAGAATTGAACCCTCAACCTCTATTTTGTGAGGTAAGTGTCTTACTATTTGACATCTTCCTGATTTGACCCATGGGTGGAACCCTTAAGTTCAACATTGATGATTTTAACAATTTTACCCCTGGCTTTAGTTAGGGTCACGCCTCTCTAGTCTCTTAGGTCCGCCCCCTGATTTGACACAGTAAGATTAGTAGATTTAGACGACCCAATAAAACTGGTTCGATGTCGTTCAAGTTCTTCAACTGGAATCAGATATGAACCAATTGGTTGCACTGATTTACAACCTGATCTGACCTATAACTGTTTTGAGCAAATATGGTGTAAAGTAATTAATTAATGTGACTAGAATCAGATCCGAAAATCATCCAACTAAAAGAGTCATATACTTAAAATTTTATTTCATGCTACATTTACAATTTACCGTACTGCTTAGGCTATTTAAGAAAGTATTTGCGTCAATTTAAGAATAACACAACTGTGAAATAACTAGACAGTAAGAATATCAATAGAAAAATGTGGTAAGTCTAGCGTTAATTATAGACAACTACGTACAAGTATAAATAATGGCTTAATAGAGTTGCTATTAATTGTCACTATGCGAAGAAAATGATCTATGAGAGACGTAAAGAAACCTCTTAAAAATATCAGTTATTCTTTCTCTATTCTGTGGCTCATTTCAAGCTCATGTGTAGCTGACAAGGACAACGTAAGCCTTTGCATACATAATGCTGATTTTCCTTGATTTCATTTAAAATATTATATCTGAATCACAAAAAAAAAAGTTTCTCCTAAGATTTACATATTTTAAATTTTTTTTATAGATTTTTGTTTTTTTATAATGGTGTTAATAATGTCATGTTACATGTGCACATAAAAACATAAGAAAAAGAGTTTGGATCTATATAGACATTATATTTACAAGGTTTATGTGGATCCCACATAGCGAGGAACCAATGACTGATTTTTCGTATAAATGTTCTTCTCATTATGTAAATCTTTCTAAAACTCCTGAGCCTATCATAAATTGCGTGATTTTATAAGGCATCTAATTTTTTTAATCAATGTTTTGACTAGACAAAAAATTTTAGAATAATATAATTTTTGGTAGATATTCTAATCATCACAAAGATCATTTTAAAAAAAAAAATCAACCTTTAGTTCTTCACCATGTGAGGCCCACAAAAATGATATGAGGCTCACCATGTGTGTATAAATAATGGCATACACAAAACGGGACTCTAAGAAGAATGCCATTAACAACAATAAGAACACAAACGCCAACAACAAGTGAAAATTTTTGCCATGAATGACATAGACAAATCACTAAGAAGGACCAAAAAAAGGAACAACCAAAAAAGAAAGAAAAGAAAACCACCAAAAAAAAGACGAAAACAACCATTCACAATAAGAAGTGCCCTAAATTGTGCAAAGACTTCCATCATTTTTCAAAATGATTGAATATGAGAGTGATTCGAAGCTGAGGCTACACCAAACAAATTTTTTTTCCTCCATTGTGAAAAGGAGATATGCAAACCAAACAGAAACGTAAAAAATCCATGTACACTCACGTGCCAACTTATAAACATACAGATCACAGATGTCCCCTCCACCTGGACCACCCCGTGATATAAAAAAAAACTTGCCGTAGTAAAAACGCCGCTCCCTCCCCCCTATGACCACCCCTATCCCCAACTCTCTCTCTCTCTCTCTCTCTCTCATCTCCCTCTATAAACAACTCTTTTCAATCTCCCTCTCCAGACTCTCCAGTATTCTCTCTCTCTCTCTCTATTCTTTTCATGTATTATTCCAAGAACCATTTCTCCATTCATCTCCGCCCTAATACTTCACTCCTTCTCTAGCAAATGCATCCCACCACCACCGCCGCACCACCTTCACCTTCACCACCACCACCACCACCTCTAACCCAAACCCTAGACTTTATCAACCACCTCCTCTCTCTTCTCCTCCTCTCATCTCTCACCGTTAAATCCTTTATCGGACGCTGGCAATCCCTCCGCTCTAAACTCATTCTCCTCAAATCCTCCCTTTCCGAAATCTCTGATTCTCCACACTGGTCTGAAAACCCTCTTTTACAAGACTTACTTCCTAACCTCGTCTCTTCTCTCCACAAAACCCATTCTCTTTCTCAACAATGCCAGAACGATCCTTCCTCATACACAGGTGGAAAACTCTTAATGCAGAGCGACATCGACATGTCCTCTGCTTCTCTCTCTGCCCATCTTCATGACATCGATTTGTTACTCAAATCAGGGGTTCTTCGTCAATCCAACGCCATTGTTCTATCTCAACCAGGTCCAGGTTCTGGCAAAGAAGAGTTAGGGTTTTTCATTAGGGACCTCTTCGCTAGGCTTCAGATCGGAGGGATTGAGTTCAAGAAGAAGGCTTTGGATTCTTTGCTTCAACTCCTCAAAGAGGATGATAAAGCTGCGATTTTGGTGGCCAAAGAGGGGGATATGAGGTATTTGATACATTTGCTTGATTCCAATCATCATCCTTCAGTTCGTGAACAAGCTGCTGTAGCTGTATCTGTTCTTGCCAGTTCTAGTGATTCATCAAGGAAATGCGTTTTCGAAGAAGGTGGATTAGGGCCTCTTTTGCGTCTTCTTGAATCTGGATCTTTGTATTTGAAGGACAAAGCCGCGATCGCGGTGGAAGCGATCACTGCTGATCCTGAAAACGCTTGGGCGATTTCTGCTTACGGAGGCATTCCTGTTTTGATCGAAGCTTGCCGATCTGGATCACCGGTGACTCAAACTCATTCGGTCGGAGCAGTGAGAAATGTAGCGGCGACGGATGAAATCAGAGTGCCCTTGGCTGATGAAGGGATCGTTCCTGTTTTAGTACAGTTATTAGTTTCCGGCACAAGTTCTGCTCAAGAAAAGGCAGCTAATTGTTTATGGATTTTAGCTTCGGCTGGTGAGGATTTTAGGGTTTCGATATTACATGAAGGCGGATTACAGAGTCTTCTTCAATTGCTTCAAGAATCATCAAATCCTGATACATTAGAACATGTTCTGCGAGCAATTTACGCCCTTTCTCGCTTATCTTCCACTCTCAAGATACTATCTTCCTCTACTTCATTTCTTCTACAACTCGCAGATGTTATCAAGAATGGCACCATCGTTATTCAGCAGATTTCAGCCTCGATTCTCTGTAATCTATCCATAAGCGACTTCCAGAAGCGATCGATATCAAGTTGCATGGGATCATTAGTGAAGATGATGGAATCATCGAAACCAGTCGGTTTACAAGAATCGTCAGCACAAGCTCTGATTTCTTTGCTTTCAGTAAGATCAAATCGAAAAGAAATCGTTAGAGATGAGAAAAGTGTGTTAAGATTGGTTCAGATGTTGGATCCAAAGAATGAACTAGTATGTAAGAAGTTTCCGGTATCGGTGATCTCTGCGATTGTTTCCGGAGGCAGCCATGGATGTCGGAAAAAGTTGATATCTGCCGGAGCTTATTCTTATTTACAGAAGCTAGCGGAAGTGGATGTTGCCGGAGCTAGAAAGGCTTTACAGAGACTTACCGGGAATCGTCTCAAGAACATCTTTAGCAGGACTTGGAAGGAATAACTATGAAAGAAACTAACCCCACAAGGTATTTTTTTAGCCATCTTTTTGTTGTATTTTATTCGTTTTTTTTTTCCGGTTCCGAGCTCAAAATTGCGTACTCCAAGTGTTGGGTAGCCACGTCATCTAACCCGCTGTGCCTACTGTGTATAGGACCCACCATAGGTTCGTTAAATTAGAGTACAGGCACAGTGGCTGACTAGCTGTTCCCGTTTGGTTACTGAATTTAACAGTAATCTGATTTTCCCGTTTGGTTGGTCGGTCGTGTGGATGATCGTCAGTGAGGCCAGTAGTGTAACCCTACTCCCGGTGTTCCGTTTACTTTTATTGAGTTGGGTTGCCAAGTCATCTTTGCGCGTTTTCTGATTACTCAAAATGGCTGACGTGGCAAATATCACTGATTGGGTAGTGGGTCCGATTTTGAAGATGGGCCTTGGGGACCCAGAGTGTGACGTGGCGAGCTCAGAAATTAAAAATGTTATCAGCTATTAAAAAATGTGCAAATTTAACAGCACAAGAGGGCTCATTTTCTTGGAATGACTGGAAATCAGGAATTAAAAATGTCCCAATTTAACATTTGGGAGACATGGATATCTGAGGTTTTGATTATTTTCATGTCTTTTTCATTTTTGGGGGTTCTCAAAGGGTCCAGACTCCAAACCCAACATGGGCTGGTCCAATTATTTAAATGGTGTCAGTGGGTTTGGGCATATACATTTGATATGATATCTAGAGACATAGAGGTTAAGGGATGGGGTCAATGAGGGATAAACCTCTGAAACTCTGGGTTGTAATTTGTCCTTTTTTTTTTAATGAATTGCAGGAAGTCCAGTTTGGATCTCTAACAAGTTGCAACTGCTAGAGAAGGAAGCTTCTTCTTCTTCTTCTTCTCTCCAAGCCCAAGGGTAAAAACAATCAACAAAATACACTTCCTATATACCGAGACTTTTTTTTTTTTTTACTTCTTAATTTACTACCAGAAATCCAAAAAACAAGAAAAAAAGTAAAAAGGGGTCTCTGGTTATTTTAATATAATAGAGAATATAATATTATATATGATATGACTAAACAGAAGCATGGGATGCGGTTTTTTTGGGAGTATCCTCTTTTCTTTTTCTTTTTTTTTTAATTTCTTTCTCATTTGACTTGAAAAGAATTTGTAAGAGTTTATTGTGTTTTGAATTTTTCTTCTTCTAATGTTTGTTTGTTTGATAATGTACATCAAGAGGGCATCCTTACATCTTGTAACAGCCATGTTTTTACTTTTTTTTTTTTTTTAGTTAGAGATAGAGATGTAGAAGGTGTGTAATTGTTTTGGTTGGTTGATCTTTGTAATAAAATTGTTTGACTTGAGTTTGTGTGATACATAATATGAAAGTTTTTATATTTATATGTTTATATATCATCTGATCTTGTTGTGTGATCATGCACTACTAACAACTACTATATATATTTTTGCTAAAATTAGTGGGAGAAAATCCATCCATCCATCTTTTATACTTCTCTATCAGAATAAACACCTTCTATTCATGATTTTTTTAAGACAGCTTAGTAGTTAATTATTAAGTTAAAGTGTAGTTGGATTTTAAATCCAACTTGTAGATTCACTCCTAATAATTTTACCATGTCAGCTGATAGGCATACCTACCCAAAAGTGGGTATGGTCATTGATTTCTAGACGTTGGATTTTGCCATGTCATTATGGGCTTGGAATCCAACATTGGATTGCTTTAGTGAGCCCATGGTATGGAAGAAAAAAAAAAACTCAAAATCCAACATGAAATCACATATGGAGCTAATTATCACTAGTTATTATATTAGGTGGGGGAGTGGGGCTCAAAGGAACATGGCACATGATCATGGCCAGAGGAGGAGAGACTCAGCCTGGCCAGAGGGTCTGGTGGGAAACCCAACTTCCAGGAGTTCAGGGTCCACTGCACTCACATTATTAGTATTATATATACTTTATTATATTAAAAAACAAATAGTAGTTTTTAGCTGCGAGCCCTTGAGAAGAAAAAATATGGGGCCCCCAAATCCAATCAACCTGGCATGCGAAATGGAGAATCCACGGCGCAGTTGTAGGGAATCTGAGCCTTTTCAGGGGAACTAGAAAAGTGAAACCATGGGGTCCATATTCTTAAACATCACATGGGAAGGTTGGGTTAGGGAATAAGGAAGGGCTCATAGAGTACCATTAGTTTGTTCTCTCTTAGAGCATCTCCAATGCAATGTGGATGTGGTAAAATAAGACTGCCACATAGGAAAAATACACATCTTTCCATAAAAAACTCTTCAAATACTAATGTGAACATACAATTTTAAGTTGAGTTGGCAATGAAATGGAATGCTATTGGTGGAATGGAAAGACACTAGTGTAAAAAACGAGGACATTGTGAAGTTGAATGTCTAATTCTTTCAAATTCTAGACATTCAACTTCACAATGTCCTCGTTTTTCACATCCATTCCACCAATAATATTCCATTCCACTGCCAACTCAGTTTAAAAGTGTGTCTTCACATTAATATTTGAGGAGTTTTTTTTTGAGAAATGTGTATTTTTCCTATGTGGCAGTCTTATTTTACCACATCCACATTGCATTGGAGATGCTTTAACTGAATAAGCTATAGTGGTGTTCGTTTTTTTTTTTCTATCTAGGCATTTGAATCTCACTCTTCTAAATTGTTCATTGATTTAGAATTTCAGCTCAATTTTTTAAGTCGATACTTTTTACATTCAGACTCTCTCTACTTCATACTTCATTTCAACCATTAAAAAAAAAGAAAGAAAGTCTCAAATCCTTCTGTGAAACAATACAGACATCGAATCAAATGAGTTTTCAGCTAAAAATAAACACCACTTATATAGTGGTAGATTTGGTAGTGGGTCACAGTCTGTTGTGATCTAAGTCTAACCCCACTCACATGCCCCTACCTTCCTCTCTTTCTCTCTATCTTTCTCTTTTAGGGTTATACTCTCCCACCACCCAACTATTCATATAAAAGATAAGTGCAATAGACTTTTCCTGGACATATTCTGGTACTGAAAAGAAAAAAAAGCCTTCAAAGCAACTGAAAACACAAGCTGTAAAGCTTCCCCCCACTCCCTCTTCCCTCCTCTTTCATTCTCCCTCAGTCATCACTCATAATTATTCATTTCCTTACCTCTCCCATCTTCTCTCCTAAGTCTCTTTTTTAAGCCATATGTGACCTTGACAGTTAAAAAAAAAACCAAATTTCAAGACAAAAGAGTAAGTTGGTCATGTTTATATTTATAAAACCCTAATCATGGTCCACCACCAATGTATAGACCTGATTGGGCAGTTGAGAATTGAGATGAGAGTAGTACTTGAGAAGTATCTATCTAGTGATGAGCCATCATCAGTTGATCAGACTTTGAACCCAACATCCTCTTTGGCGTACTATGATGATGTATTTGGTATCTTGCGTGATGGATATGACTACGTTACAGATGTACATACACCTCCTTAGATACATCTTCTGATTCTGACTCTTGTGATTGTTATTTATGTAGACCAAGACGGTCACGAGAAATGGGAAGAAGTAGATGGTTATTCAATAAGAGGAATGCTAGCCCTCATAATTATTTTTTTTAAAAAAAGAATGCTAGCAAGCTATATATTTTGAGAAAGGTTATTAAGCCTCACGTTAAACAACCCAATGGAAGCCTCAATTCTTGTGAGTTCCAAATGAAGATGATACCAAAACTAATTTTAGGTGAGGAGAACATCTTCATCTGAAATCAACCTTTAGATCGTCTTCATGTGACTCCACAAAAAGTTAGGTTTCAATTGGGTTGAATAGAGTAAAGCTTGTTTAAGTCTTGGTGAATTAGTGTGCTGCTTTGATCCATCGTCGACTCCTATTTTTGGAATACCTGTTTTATTCGTACATCCATATATTATACACACTTAGTTTGTATAGCTATCTCTAAAGCAGTTGTTTGGTAGTTTCTCATGTAAACAATAACTGCATGTTTAAATTGCATGTTTTCATACGTGGTGGTGGTGGTGGTAGTAAGGGACAATAGCGGTGCAATGTTGATGGTGATAATGGTACAAAAAGTATTTTATAATTGTTAGTACGAGCAGTTTATTGAGAATAGTTCTACATAGGAAATGAAAACCTTGCAAATTCAATACATAAAGATTTTGGACCACCCATTTCATTGCTAATTGGTTTTGAATTAGATGCTGATAAACTTATAATGGATTGTTTGGATGGGGGATTCAAAGGTAGAGATTCAGTAGGGACCAGGGATTCATGTTTTCCTGATCTGTTTGGCTGCCAAGAATCTCTGGAAACTTGTTTCACAGGGAAATATGTTTTCCAACAAATCTCTATTTTGGAGTGCCACCTCCCCCCTTAGAATTTGCTGGAATTCTAAACAAAGGATTCACTATGTATTAACCCAACAGATTACACCCTACAAAATTAAAACAATAAAATAAAGATTTTTCTTGAATTTTAAATGGCAATCAAACAAACCGAATGATTCAAGCTTCTAAGGATTCATGAATCCATAGATTTTTTTATAGTTGCCAAACAAACCAAAGGATTCATGTTTCTAAGGATTCATATTTCCAAAGACTCATGTTTCCCTAAGAAAACATGAATTCTACATCCAAACACACTGATAATATATTTTGACAAAATATTCCTACATTTAAACACCTATCGCAGTTCATCTCGTTAGGTCTTGTCAGCATCCGATGACTCATAAGTTTGATTGGGGACCATTTACATTGCTTGTAGTATGTACCTTATAAGTTAACTATACCTTAATACATAGCTCCATCACTAGTCACCAAATCAATCTTTCTTTGCCTTCACTCAAATGTACACATTCTTTTTTCTCTTTTAACACCTAAAACTATTCATTTTTTATGCTCTCGTATCGATATATAAATTGTTAGATCGACCAACAAAACTATAGTACGTAAATTTTGGGGAATTGTATGAACTTTTTAATTATATCCAAACCCCGTCCCGCTTGTAGGATTAGATGTTCCCCAACACATTAATACAAAGACCCAGAGAATTCATTCATTATGCCAAGCTAGACAACTCGTAGGTGGACACACATGTAGATACATCTTGCTAAATGACAAAGCCCTATTAGTTATAAGGAAAATGCTACGAGGCCGCGCAAGGCGCGTGTACTTGTTAGCTTTGCTGGTATTGTCTGTTATATATTAATTATTGACAGCTTCGGGTTTTAGACTTGAGTTTCTTTCTCGTTAGCATCGAATATATAATCTTGTAAAAATTGGCTCACCATAAAAAAATAAAAAATAAAAAAAAAACTCAATGAGGCTTGAATGTGTTATGGGTTTCAGCTAATAGTGTGTTTGGATGTACAATTCATGTTTTCCAAGGGAAATATGAGTCCTTGGAAATATGAATCTCTATAAACATGAATTATTTGGTTTGTTTGGCAACCATAAAAGAATCCATAGATTCATGAATCTTTTAGTTTGTTTGGCCGCCATTTAAAATTTAAGGAAAATCTCTAATTTGTTGTTTTAATTTTGTGGGGTGTAATCTGCATTGAGTTGGGTGAATACATAGTGAATCCTTAGTTTAGAATTCCAGCAAATTCTAAGGGGGGAGGTAGGACTCCAAAATAGAGATTTACTAGAAAACATGTTTCCCTGTGAAACAAGTTTTCAGGGATTCTTGGCAACCAAACAAACCAGAGAAACATGAATCACTGGTCCATACTGAATTCTTACCTTAAAATTCCCCTTCTAAACAAACCATAATAGTATTTCGAGTCCAAGTTATTATGGGCGCTCGAGTTATTCATATTTAAGACCATGCTTTTAAACCCCTTTTCTTTGAGGAATTCTCCCCCTCTTTTTTTAACTCATTTTCTTTAACTATAGGTCATTTTTTGACATAAATAATTAACCAGCTCGTAACTTTAAAAATATTGATTATGGGGTTCAAAATTGATTATGGCAGGGGCTAGACCTAAAAAGCTTGACCCTAACTCATCGATCAACCCCAATCTTGATTCGTTTGCAACCTTACTCGTTATTATTACTTCCACATTCTACAGTTGCAAGTCACAGTTAAAGCTGTGTTTGATAGCATTTGAATTCCATGGAAATGGGTAAGTTCCGTAGAAATAATACAAATTCCGCCGTTTGTTTACATTTTTTATTCTATGAAAATGGGAGCCCGGTACTTAAAAGCGTGGTTAATAGTTAATTTTTAATGTAATTCCATGGAATAGGCTTCCTTGCCCTCCCCCCCCAAAGAATTAATTCCGCAGAAGTGGTGGAAATGAACTTATTTTCATGGAACATATTTCCTTGCTATCAAACACAACCTAGAAATTCTTGTTATTTATTGAAAAACAATGGAAGTCAAATAGTTGACTGGCATCAAATAGGTTGTGATCCCATCAACTTGGTGTCAGTGTAAAATCTTTACAAACACTACAATTTTGAAAGATGGTGTTGATCACGAGGTTGGTTGTAGTGCATGCGAAACTTAAATCTCTAAGAAATGTGTAGAAAAATATAGAAGGGTGTAGAAAACATTAGAAGCTGTAAATTTACGATATTTTTTAAGAGAATTCTAGAGAACTCTCGTAGACCATATGATCATTCTTACATGTACATAATCTTAAGAATCCATTGCCCTTGTCCCTTTAAATATGGGGACCTAATTCAACTATTTAGTTGTGAGTAATTTCTTATGTTCTCTTACTCTCTTGTATGTGTCCGTGTTACAATGTTTACAGCTAAAAAATGGAGCTTATTGCAAGTTCTCTTACTCTTATATTGTGTAATTTTCAAACTTTTTCTTTATGAATTAATTAACTTTTTTGATTATCTCTTAATTACGTACATTAGTTAAGAAATAATTGTAAATAATTAGTATTATTTTTTTATTTTTATTTTTTTTTCACATAAACATCTTGATTGTTTAGTCGTTTCTATTATTCTTTTAAGTTCCAAGAGCATATAAATCCAATTTATTAACTGATTTAAGATTTTTATTCAAAAAATTTGTATTTTCAGATCTGTACATTGATAAAGAGATGCTTTGAGGCATTGGAGAAAACTAAAAAAATAACGTGAGTAAATTAAAAAAAATTTGTGTAAAAATTTCATTATTTTTAATTTTCTTTAGTTTTCTTCTTTCATTTGTTTCTAGATTTCTTAATTTAGTAACTTATTTAGTGTTTTATTTGATTGCGACCACATAACACCCAACCTCTATGCACGATGGAGGGTATTGTGCACACATAACAGCATTAATCCCATTCCTAGAACCATATATTAAGATAAAAGTTTCTATAGTAGCATCTGCATCTGTTGAATTGGAACTTGCCACATCATGACGTGGCAGACCCACCACGTCAACTGCCACATGTAAAGCGCTGTCACTACAGGTTTCATTGTCTGCAAAGACAGAACTCAGATTAAAACTTGACCTCTCTGTTAAGTTGTAGTGTGAATTAGACATAAAGTTGTTTTGTAGGTGAAAAAGAAAAGAGAGTAAAAGAAGAAGAAGTCTCTTGCTTTCATGAACTGTTTTTTTTTCTGTCTTAAAGGGAGAGAAGTCAAAATTTAGAAAATGTGAGCCTAAATTCAAACTTAAACTTTTCGGCTTTTTCAGCATTTTGGGCTTAAAAAAAAGGAGACTTAATTTTTTCAAAACACTTTATTAACTTTAAATTGTACCTACTAAAAACCTCAAAAACGTGTTTTAGAGAAAAAGAAAATGAAATCTATTTTAACAATAAGCTCTAATTTGTCGTTCAAAATCTTGAAGTTTTGCAAGTATCTCGTCTGATTTCATGTCTAATTAGATTGATCTGCCAAGAGATCATAATTAGAAATTCCATGAAATCATAATTATAAATTCATAATATGAGTATTTAATCATGTATAATAAAACTAAGTGCTTAATAATAATAGTATTATATATATATTCTGTGCTTTTTTTATGGTGTAATTTTTAATTCTCTCGATAATTGAACTAATTAGAGCTTAATGCCATGTAATTAGTAAGTGTTTTCTAATGTCTTCAACTAAAAAGATGATGGAACTAAAGAAGACTTCTCTCGTTACTATCAAAACAAAATAAAATAAGAAAGAGCATATTGTCTTTACCCCCCAATTCTTAATCTATAAATCACTTTCCCCCCCACTTCTTTCAAAAAATCACTTCTCCCCCCACTGTTAGAGTTTCCGTCGATTGACCATCCATTCGGTCAATTTCGTGTCACGTGCACGACATGTGACCTGAAAAAAGACTAAAACGCCCCTCTTATAAGTTATCCAACCCAACTCAACCCAGACTTGGGTTAAATGACAGGTGGCATCATCCTAGAAGACATGAGATGGACGTCTGAGATTAAAACTATAGAACTATAGATTTCTTGATCCTGTTTCGTTTTCTAAAAAATGGGGGGTAATTGATTTAACAAATTAACCAGTGGGGGGTTAATGAAAACCAAAATTTATGCTGAAGATAGGATCTTGCTCTTTCACCTACTCCATCCATAGTTTGAAGTCACTAGCTTTGTAAGACCTTGCTGCATTCCACACAGTCATCTCTAGTAATTTCCCTAAGAAAGGAAAAAGATTCCTGAAGTTCTTGTATATGTGTCTAAAACAATACATGTGAAGATCAAAAGCATTCATATGAAAAATAACAAACATAGATGAAAGGAATGGATAACCCCTTCTGTACGTGACAAACATACATATATTATAACAATAATATGATTGTACATGTGTCTAAAATAATACCTGTGATCAATCCTATCCTCAAAAACATTCTTCACAGTTGGTAATAACCCCTTCTGTCTATCTGAAATGAAAGTGATCCTCCTTGGGTGCCTGAGGATGTATGGTGCTAGTGCTTCTAAGAATTTGGTCCAATTCTCAAGGTCTTCAGATCTGCATATATAGATTGCAAGAGGAAACAATCCATTCCTAATATCTAAAGTTGTAGCTGCTAGAAGTACCCCACCATGCTTTTCCTTAAGAAAAGTACCATCCAACCCTATGGTGGGTCTACACCCTTCCACAAAACCAACAAGAGATGCCTCATAACAGACTAGAAGATGCTTAAAAGTCGGCTCACCATCATCTCTAGAAAAGGTTGCCATGTTCCTTGGGTTCGAGGCTAACACTTGGTTGCAAAATTCTAGAACCATAGCAAACCCTATCTTCAGCATAAATTTTGGTTTTCATTAACCCCCCACTGGTTAATTTGTTAAATCAATTACCCCCCCTATTTTTTAGAAAACGAAACAGGAACAAGAAATCTATAGTTCTATAGTTTTAATCTCAGACGTCTATCTCATGTCTTCTAGGATGATGCCACCTGTTATTTAACCCAAGTCTGGGTTGAGTTGGGTTGGGTTACTTATAAGAGGGGGTATTTTAGTCTTTTTTCAGGTCACATGTCGTGCACGTGACACGAAATTAACTGAATGGATGGTCAATCGACGGAAACTCTAACAGTGGGGGGAGAAGTGATTTTCTGAAAGAAGTGGGGGGTAAGTGATTTATGGATTAAGAATTGGGGGGTAAAGACAATATGCTCAATAAGAAAAATAAGAGAATGACTTTTTTCTAGTCAACAGTAGAAACTAGAAAATAAAAGTACAAACTAAAACCATGATAAAAACGTCAGTTTTCTCATAGCTTAAAAAAAGTTTTAAGTACCCCCTACATAGCCGTTGGATGTATTGACAATTACTTCTGTATACTTGAACGATTATGTATAGTTTGGGCTTTTTAAGCTCGGGCTCATGAAATCTAGACTCTTTCTAGGTAACCAAAACATTGCATTAGATGTGAGCTTCAAACAACCTTTAGGCCTTTATACATTTTATAATCGGCTAAAGTAATTTTGCCCAATTAGTTGGATGGAATGGGCTTCCTTTAAGCCATCTTGTTCTAAGCCAACCCATCCGAAGCCCTACAACCCTACATAGGCTCAAGTGTGTCTTGGCTGATGTGTGTAAATCCCACTCTAAACATGTGTCCTGCATAATTAAATCCACTACACTTATGCAAGGCTTTCTATTTTGTCTAACCTAAGAGACAATATTTCATTATAAAATATGGTGGAAAGAAAAGAATCCCCCATTATTGTATTGAATTTTAAAGGAGAAAAGAATGCTCTAGAGTGATGTTAATTGCTTTAGTTACTGTTATATGATAAACAATTTTGATGTGGTTATTCAATTCAGTATCTAAAGATAAGTATGAATAGTCAGGTAAACAAAGTGGAGGAGAGTTTGATTACTAAGGGTGGTTTATGGGGTATTTTGAGGACGCCCTAAGCCTTGGATTGTCACTGCGCTATTGCTCACCGACAAAGCTGTTCACTACAGAATCTTCGACATTTACGCATTTACTTGGTCACTGGTAAAATTGGTAGCATTGGCTGTCCACACATCATGAGCGGAAAAGCAAAGTACCTTGAAAAACGTTCATCCAGTCATATGGTTGTCCAACTTAGATCCAACATGGCTTATCTTCAATATCTCCGCTTGTCTTGCAAAATTCAACTATTATAGAAATCTCATGGCAAAAAAAGTTAGTTAATGAAAGTTTGGGTGGTGGAGTTATAAAGGAAACTAATAAGTCGTATTGGGATTTTGCTATTTGAACAATCGTGTTTAAATTTTAAACATCGGTCTGAGAGGCCCACATGGATGCACTTCCAAAATCTGTTCTTCTCACTATTTACAACATTCTCACAAAAAATTACTATTTTAAAAATTTTAACCTCATTAAAAGTTTCATTTTTAATTTTTGTGTAAATTTTTAAGAAAAATGAAAATTTCTACAAACAAAACAAAAACATTAAAATAAAAAGAAAAAGCATAGTGCGACCAAGTGCCGCGCTTAATTGTGGGCTTGTGGCCAAGTGCACACTTATACAATTTTAACAGTGACTGTGGCCCTCCGTTTATTAACTGCGTGGACATTATACAAGTACTCACTCGAGCGTCATTAAGCCCAAGCACACCAAATTGGGAATCACTAAAAAATCTAAAAAACTTTGAAAAAAATACCAATCGTTGCTTTGAGTGGGTCTGTGGGGCTAAGTTTTTGGTAGTACAGGACTAGGGTTGCTTAGGTGGGGTTGTTGAGTCTTAAAATTTCAAAGCATAAAGCTCAAGCCCAGTTTGAAACCAGGGCCAGTCAGACGTGGCCGAATATACATACATCCCTTCTAGGTAGATCAAAGGACGACGCACGCAATGACATGAAACATTTTGCGTCGAAGTTTGCTACTACAGTCTATAGTGGTGGAATTCATTTGTGACGAATCACAGATTGAAGATTGAAGGGATCCACTCACTGATTAGGGAATCCAATAATCCATATAAACCCTAGCTGCAGTAGGGGGGACATGGTGATTCAGAAAATTAGAAGCCCATAAATAAACAACATGTGACTAGCACCCAAACAAAAACAACTTAAATATTTTTTAATGTACTATACACTAGTCGGGTCGAGTGGCAAAAAAGGCAGACAAGCAGAATCTTATGCAGACTGCAGACTACTTCCAAAATGATATTACAAACATGTAAATATGTGGAGCGCGATGTGTGAACCCCGGTGAAAAGAACACGAAACAAAAATTAGATCATTTTTAAAAAAAAAAAAAAAATTAGTTCATTTTAGAACTTGTTAGTTAATTAAATTTTAACATAAATTTAATTAAAATTAATAGTAAAAAAATGTCTATTTCACCATTAGTTTCTAATATATTCTTGATTGAATTACAAGTTTTAGAATGGGATAATTTGTGCGAGATGATGATTTTAATCATGAGGAGGTGGACATCCTCACAAAAAAATAACCCTTAGATCATCCTCATGTTAATCCTATATGCACACATGAGGTTTTTGAGGGGATTTTTTTAACCCGGGTGTAGATAGTGGTATTTTGAAATAATCTACATGGCATGCCACGTCATCAAAGACGACAACCACCTTATTCAAAATGTTATGTCATCAAGAATTGCACATCGTAAGAATGAGTAACAAATCTTGGTAGCTTAACTAAAAAGGTGACGAACACTCCACAAGAGTCGAAGGAGCACCTTGCAAAGGTACCTCCACCAAATGAGCCTTTGCAAAGGCGCCTTCACCAAAGGTGCTTATTGCATAGGCTCTATCACCAAGTATTTCTCCAATGTGCACTTTGCACATCACCAATCACCAATGTGCATCTTGCACTTCACCACTAATGTGACATCACTACCAATGTGCACTTTGCACATTACCTAGCCTTCTCCAATGTGCACCTTGCACATCACCAAGTCACTTTACAATGTGCACATGCACATTACTATCAATGTGCACCTTGCACATCACCAAGCCTCTTTGTAATGTGCACTTGCACATTACTACCAATGTGCACCTT
>MVGT01003688.1:643108-671911 GCA_002174775.1 Macleaya cordata | reverse complement strand
GCTACGGTGTAGCTCATGCATACACCTTATATGTATACCCTAGAATAATTAATAAAACTACTCATAAATACATCACCCAATACATACCAATACATATATATAGTATATATACACAATTAAATAATATTTAATGGTCAAAATCAAAGTCAAAATTGCGGGTACCTTCGGTACCGATCCAAACCGTGTTCCGGGCCTCGAATTGGGATCAATTAGTGTCCGATTTTCGCGCATGAATAGTCCACATTGAATAACTTTTCGAGATCTACCCAATTGTACGGTTCGATTCTTCAAATTAAGCTCCGAATAAAAACTCATTATTAAATGCTAGACTTAATTATTTTGGGGCGTTACAAGCTTGTCAATGTGCACCTTGCACATCACTAAAAGTTTCTTAGATTTAGCTTGCCAATGTGCAACTTGCACTTCACGAGATACTTTCGGGCCTTAGTTGGCACCTCGAAAACTCTTTGTTATCTTGAGTATGAGACAGACTCAACCGTGGGGGGATTAATGGAACATTAGGTTTGGTGGCCATAAACAAATGAGAGAGGTTATTGGTCGTGGGAAGTTCTGCTGATGTGTACGTGAGTATTGGTATATCATGACCGTTACACTTTATGAGCATTACTCCATGACCGTTACAGTTGGTGTGCATTATTACACTCATTATGCTCATAATTGAGATTAATGCTAATTATTCCCATAATTGTGTGTAACCGCCGTCATTATACTCATAATTGTATAAACTGTAACCGCCAAGAACCCCAAGTATAAATAGAGGACTTCTACCTCTCATTTGACAGGACAAGAACAGAACAACAAGAGAATAACCTATTCACTGCATACTTTGGTTTTCATGGCTGACATCTGTCTTCTCTTTGCTTCTTTCCCCGCTAGGCCTCCTTATCTCCTCTTCCACGGTATAACGAACTCCAAACGGTCATCTACTTGATTTAGGCGGAGTCTCGGAGTCATCTCACTCAGATCTAAATCTAGTTGGACTCATCCAACTCATCATTTGACTTTCACGTCAACACCTCCTAAAAATCATCATCTACACTAGGTGATGAGGTTATATTTAGACCTCGCAACGAGTTAGGGTTAGGGGTCAACTATAGGCGGGTTGACGGGTCAAGATTCGTCAACCCTAAACCTAACTCTTTTATTAAATGGGTTATTTTTCAAATCTTAACTTGTTTGACATTTTTCCATATAAAACAAAGAAATGGGTTATGATATAAGATTCTTGAGTAACGGGTCGGAAATGTTCAACCTTAAATTATTTACTAGCAGATCGATTTAAGGTAGAGTTTGGCGAGTCGAATTAGAGTAATGTTGGTAGGTCACGGGTCAATTTGGGGAGGTCCAGTAATATCTATCAGGTAGTATAACTATTAGGGTGTAACCCGATCATCTTCTTTCAATCACTTGTTTTTTATATCATTCATGTTGGCCCTCTGTAAATTGTAATGATGTCAAAAAAAAAAAAACTAAAACGAGTGATGTGCAAGGAAGGATTTCATAAGTGCCGCAACCAACAACATCCACAAAATTGTTTGGATCCTTAATTAGGTATATAAGCAATCTACAATCATGCACCGTTCCCCGTCCTCTTTATAATCATAAAAAGGAAAAAAGAATTCGTAAAGAGCTAACAAAAAGAGAGATATTGAATCGTTTGATTTAGATTGATTATAATCATTTTCTAATTATTAAAGAATCCGAAAAAATAAGAAAAAATAAAATAAATTTTTAGCAATTAATCATAATCCTAATCTAATTCTAAGTCATCCTAATGATGTTTAAATTTTTTAGTTTTCAAAATATTCATTCCGGTTACAATTATTACAGATGAAAACATCTTTATAGATGAGTTAGGATCATTTCCAAATATATTCATACAATGAGTTACAGATCATTCTCATTTAATTGAAGATCATCCAAACGTTTGAGTATGTTCTTTGCACTAAGTTAATACAGATCATTCTCATTTAAAATCACTATGTTCTAAAAAAAAATTTAGTTCCATCAAAAATTGGTATAAAGTTTAAAATAAACGACTTCTAAGGGCACGACCAATAGAGCCCCTTAAACAGGGCAGTAGATTGCTTAGCCACTAGTTTGAGGGAGGGTTAGGGTTAGAGGCCTTGAGGAAGTTATTCGTTAGAAAAAAACATTAAAAATAGGGATACTGGAAATCTTGCGCCAGAAGAAGAAAAAAAAAAAGAAAGGGAAAAAGAAGCTAAAAAATAGGATAATCTTGGGCGAAATTTTGTCTAACCCTATTGGCCCTGCCCTACCTATATACCCTAAACCCACCCAGACTTTTGGTAGATTTAAGACTCTACTAGCGATGCCCTAAATCACCAATCTTTATATGGTGTTAGGAATTTTTTTGTTTTCTTGATCTGTTGGAGGATAATCTTAAATGATGGGAGATCATTCCTCCCAAAAATCAGCCAATTAAATCATCTATGTAGGGCCTACGAATACCTTGTAACCAGGTTATATTCATGCTGATCCACCTCATCATATATAGATTAAGTAATTTGAAGATGAGAAATCAATAAGCATAGTGGACCTAGTGGCACATGGAGGTCATCATATGACATGAAAATCATCCACTTTTCATCCCTTTTAATCCATCTTTGGTTTAGTTAATTGGGATTCAATTCAACTTCTGGAAAGGATATACAACTAGAGATTCAGATAACAACTTTGTGGACACTTTAATCACTCATTTAGCCATCTTGGTAGGTCCCATCATCAATAAGGCTATCATATTCTAAAGAGAGAGAGAGCAAAAAAGAACAAAAAGAAAGAGCATGATGGGCATCACCAATCAAGGCCAAACCATTTTAAGATTGCACTTTAGGGCTTAGATCATCATCATCATAATAATAATAATAATAATAATAATAATAATAATAGGTTCAAACTCTAAAATAAAAACAAATTTGCCAAAATATATATGAACTAATATTACTACTACTACTACAAGCATACCTACTGTATATGGAATTAATTACAAGTAAATGGTCAATTAAATTCCTACCAGCAACCCCTCAACTACTACTCAACCAAATAAATACAATATATATGCTAAGTAAGATAAACCCTAAACTGCAAATCATCTTCAACTAATCAATCAATCAATCTTCAATCTCCACCTCAAACACAAGTTTGGTTGGTTCACTTCAATATCCTGTTGGTAGCTCACATTTCCCAAACTCTGCAAACATGAAAAGAATTAGGGTTAGAAGCTTATAAATGTCAAACTTAAATTTAGTGTGTTCAAAGAACTAGGAGATCCAACCACCTACCCGCTACTCAACTCAAATAAGGTAAAAAGGTATTTTACCATACCACTGTGGATGCTCTAACAGGGTAGATCAAATCATTTCATCATCGGCGCATTTTAGCAGGTAGCAGCTTTATATGTTAACATGCGCTAGGTATTTCAATGCCATCCCAGCGCATGTTAGCAATTGAATGAAAAAATCATTTTAACTTGCGCGTTTGGAAAGGGAAAGTAAAGAAAATTTGAGGGAAGGGAAAGAAAAATACTCACTGGGAGATTGAGTGACAACATAAGCGGCCCCACCGAAATCACAAGTACCCATCGAACGGCCCTTCTTCTGATAGTAACTATTGAAAGCAAACGAAGCATGTGCTTCAAGTGTATTAGGATTGTAACACGTGGCACCAGGTTGAATCGAACGGCAATCAGCACCACCCTCACCACAAGCAAAATCAAGTGCTGCCTGCAACTTCTCTTCCCCTGATTTCCCATTCGCCACACACCATGTCTGCCCTGATGAACTCGTCGAAACACCACCACCACCACCAGAAACACCACCGCCACTACCACCGCCACCACCGCTGACCGGCGTTGTCTGACTTTTACCACCCTTCCATGCCTTCAAACCCTCTTGTGTTAATGGTATATTATACACCTTCTGCTCATTAGGGTAAAAAAGCCCATAGTTCCTCTCAGAAGTCGGCCCTGGTTTCTTGTTTTCATTAAACAGAGCAAACAAGTAAACATCAAGATCAGCTTGAGTCTTTAAGGGGGTCCCACCTCCGGTGAGTACTCTACGCACCAGGTTTCCGTTATAAGCAGCCGCATTTTCTTGGGAGGCACCGATCTCTTTCTCGTCTCCATTTGAAGGCCAACCAGTTTCAGTTACAACCATTTTTAAATCATCGTATTTCAAAGCAGACATGGCAGCATAAACAGCGTCGATTTGAGCATCAAAAAGACTGAAATAACGAAGCCCATTTCCTGAATCAACCACACCTGGGTTTTCACGGAAAAGGGCATAATCTAGAGAAATGACATCGGAATTTGCTGCGTAGGCAAAAAATGGGTAAGCATTAACCATTAAGTATGAACCAGTTTGACGGAAGAAATCAAACATGGGTTTGATTACAGGTTCGATTAACTCTGTTTTAAACGACCCAGCTGACGATGGGTACGAAGATTGAAGAGCACTGAGAGCTATGGGAGAGGAAACTTTAATGGCGGAGTTTAGGTTTAACTTGACAAGAGCAGAATGAACGTTTTTCATGGCGGGGACGAGGAAATTTGTAGTATTTTTAGGGTCGACAAAGACTTCATTTCCGACTGCAATGGCGTAGATTTCGGTTGATGGGTAGTACGCAGCGATGTTTTTCTGGACCCATGTGTAGGCAAAAGACTGTTTCTTGGCAACAGACGAGAGAAGTTCGTTGGGTAAAGCAACGACGAGTTTGATGCCTGAGTTAGCGAAGGCTTTGAGGACGGTTGGGTCGGTGTCGTAGAGTTTGGCTCGGTTGATACCTTGAGATTTGAGAAGCTCAACTACTTTTGTTGCTTCTGGGAGGTCATTTGCGATTCTACCATAGTTTACTCCGATTAGACCTGCATCTGAAAAATGTAGAACAGATAAAGATCAAATATAAAGATAAAAATGAAAGTTAAAGCTTAAAACGAAATAAGAACAGAGAAGACTATTTTTTTACCTGCAAAAGCTGTGGTTATGAAGAGTAAGAAGAAATAGGAAATGGTGGTGAGATGCCCCATGCTCTGGTTTTTAGGAGCAAAACAGAGCAGGAGAGAAAGAGAGGAAGAAAGACAGAGAGAGAGAGAGAGAGAGATAGAGAAAGAGAGGCAGAGAGCTCTTCTTTTGTTTTCCTGCTTTTTTTAGACTGTTTTAGAGAGAGAAAGAGGGAGTTTTCTTCAGACTGTGTTGTGAATTCCTGTTTTTATAGACTCTGTTTCAGAAATGGAGGGAGAGAGAGAGTGGAGAAAGTGGGGTTTGTGGCGATGACTGTTTAACGGGTGGAGGTGTTGAGAAAATCGAGGAAGTTGTGGTGGGCCCACTACTATATAATTGCTGAAAGTTTAAACGGAACGGACCACCTCCCCCACCCTCCCACATAAAGAGCGCCAGTAACGGAACCCCCTAACAAAGACGTTTTCTTTCTTCAGTCGGAAAGTTTAAAATGTATCCGAAACACATAACACTTGATGTACGACTAACTCTGCATCTCACTAAGCTTGAAGAAGGTGCAATCAAGACTGTTAGTAAATAAATTCGGATCTCGAGGATCGTATCTGATTAAATTAGACGACAAGTGGCAGTGCACAGAAAACTGGTGGTTCATGGGATTGAATGTGGCTTTGACAAATGGTGGTCTGAAAATGGAAAGAAAGTAAAATGGAGGGTTTTTACTGAATTTCGGAACGTTGGCGGAAACAGTTGTGCGTTGTTTGGTAATTATGGTGCAACGAAGCTATCAAATCTAAGCGGGGAAGAAAGAAATTACACACGTACAAAGCTTCTTTGTCAAACAGTGTACGAACTACTAGGGATCAAGTCAACGAACGGGTTTTGGATGAGATTGGATCCAGACCCGGTACTCCACATCATGACCCGACCGGACGTCGGTGAAATTGTCTTTTTCTTTGGTTTTGTTTTGTTTTAGCAAAGAAGGAACAAATGTAAATTAGGGCGTGGATTACAAGGTGATTATTCACTTGGGGTGTTGTGCTGCTTCCCCAGTTAAACTCGAACTCAGACATTCGTCCTTCTAGGCATGTGTATTAGATTTTAATCTCTTTTCAGCAGAGATTAATTTGTTGTCGTCTTTGAAATCTCCTCGAATCTACACCGTTGGATTGTCCTTGGGATTTTGGTTACAGGAGATTTGGAGAAGAGTCTTAATGTCTTCAGTACACCAAGTGTCGGTATTTCTTCAATTTTTTCTACCTGATGTTGCAGGTTCCTTTTGAGAGTCACTGAACAGAGGAGAATATTGACCCCCATTCAAACATTTTTCAACGGCTAGTTTGAAAAGTGCAAAAACAAACAAGTAAAAACCACTATTTTCTTTGTTAGGTTCCCTCTCTCTAGAAAAAATTTAACCTAGGTTCCGCTGGGTATGCAGGGAAAATTTGCAGAATGCAAATTACCATAGCTGTAGTAGTGGTATTCTAACTAGCAGAGGAATACCATACCAAGCAGCTTTTGACCGGGGAATAACTGCAGATGCAAATTTTCCCGGCATACCAAGCAGGGCCCTAATGTTTGCAACCAGTAAATATGTTGCAAACAATCGGTTGATTTGTTGTGCTCTTTGTTATGAAGTTTGGCCTATGTAATTAATTATGTCGATAGATTTTCTGCATTCTATATGCCTTATTATAATTAAAGCATTAGTCGAGGTCTATCAAAAAACAATTTTAACTCCGTCAATAGGTACAATATCCTCCATCTTTAGGTATAATTATAAACTCAAATTTATTTTAATTATGTTCTATTAAACTAATTGGCAATAAGTGCAGTGTCTCAAGATCTTTACATATTAGATTTATAGCATTATTATGAACGTAACACATGTAATTTTATTTGGTGACGTGGAATACATGTGACTTTTAGATTTATCACATATAATTCTGCTCTGATACGATATTAAGGTTCGTAGGATTTCAACTTAAATCTAATTAGCATTAAATAAAGGGGTCTACACTTTTTATATATCGAGTTTACAAGAATTCATTTGTTAGGCGGGATTATTTTCAACAAACATTTTCATTATATTGTACGAGACATACGTAACATTGGAGTTGGGCTCGTGGCTCTAAGGGTCAGTAAAACTATATAGATTCTATTCATTAATATATTTTTTTAATAATAGGAATCTCCATAAGTTCGAGGCAACGGCTATTTAAAAACAATTAGGGACGTGTTTGCTGACTTTGGTCACCTAGCAGACAAAAAAGTCAGTATAAACAAATAAACACCATGCCCCCACATACAAACTGCTACTGTCTTCTCTTTCGTCTTGAACTTTTGATACATTCCATTCTTTCTGACCGTCGGATGTTAAAAATGATCAAATAGCTATGTTATATCCACATAGTAGAAATATTTATAAGTAATATCTATTCTTGACAGTTTACGCTTAGATTTTATTTCTACTAGCATTGAGTACTGATTTCATTAAAATAAGTTTTTTTTTTTTTTACTATCGGATACATTTGGGGAATTAATTGTACGAAGTGACCATTAGGATTAGTTTATACGAAGAGATATGCAAAAGGGAACCAAATTGCACAAGTGACCAACTCATCATTTTTAACATAAAGCCGCCGAGGATAGAATTTTTGGCTTTGATTTCGTCATAGGATCAACCCAATTGCTCTATATAGTATGAACGGATAGATTTTTAGATTTGGGTATCATTGTATTCGAAATTTTGGACAAAGAATTTATCTATTTATTATTTCTTTGCGCCCTAACAAAAACAAAAAATTTTAAATAATTAATTATGGACTTATTAAAATTTATCATAATTTTTTTTCATCGAAGAAAAGACTCTAAAATCAATTTAAAGGACACAACAAATTAATTTAAAGTTTTATGTCGGCAAACATCAAGTGTGTGAATAACAAAAAAAGGATCACGGAAAATTGGACCACTTTGATTGGCATATTGTTCAAGTAATGTTGTAAATGGATAATATAGTATTTGTGAAGTTTAGTACTTATCCCAAAAAATTATAAAATTTAATTTAAATTGATTAACATGTTGGGCAAGTAATGTTCATGGATAGTATAAGCCAACAACTACCATAAATTAAAGTTTTTAGTTGAGTTGGTATTTATAGTAACAACCACCGTGGTCCCTCCCTGGGAGCTACGCGGTTTGAGTTCGAGTTTTTCTGAGGTGTTAAGTATGGTTTATTTTGGTTATTTTCGTATGTACGTCGTCCTGTATTACTAATTTCAGGTGTTACGAACTTGTACAAGTGGTATTTCATATCAGAAAAAAAAAAAAAGATATATATAATTAACTAGTATTAGTACTCAAGTTAAAGTTAGGGCTGGTGTCTTAACTAATTAATTAGTACTCCCAAGAAGTAAAATAATAAAAATTGGGACAGGTGTAAAAGGTCCATTAATTAGTCTTTAGAGTTTAGACTTGGGAATTGAATTGAAGACTGAACCCTAAAAGGTCTAGTGTATTGTGTTAAGTGTAACTAAGAAGAAAATTCTATCCAAATTTTGGGATAGGTCAGACAGGTTATTATTGCTCAACCTCTGCTTCCACAAGATAGGTCAAACTTCTCTTCATGCGTGTTACTGTTTTTAGGTTTTAGTTTTTTGGTCGTGTTTTTAGTTCAAGATGCATATATGACTTAAGAGTTAAGACATGATTCATTTCATGATCACCAAACATGAGAGAAAAACTTGTACGTAGTACTCATGTTGTTCATCACTAAGAATGGAGTAGGTGGGACTTTAGATGAAGACTACAAGATGAAGACATGCTGGTTTCACAAGGAAATCGTGTTTACTTTTGTTTGGGAGCTTAAAGGGGTGATTGTTCTTGATGATCAGATTTTGAGTGCTCTAATACCCTGAAGTTAGGTTATCTATCATTATTCTCATATGTTAATTGTATTATATGTTAAATTGGTGTTATTTTCCATTTCAAAAAGTGTCTCTAATGTCCGACTCACAGGCTAATAGTGATTCTGAATAGGATTTACTCAGTTATTACTCTTTAGAACTATACATCGTTGTGGGTACCATATTATTTGACCACGTTAACTACTTTACTATGTTATATGGCAGCTGATGTATATATCTCACGTCAATTAATGTGGTTACTAAACTAAGTTCACTAACTACGTATAATGGGCCGTAGATTTTTTGTTTTTTTTTTTTGAGAAAAATGGTTGTATGGATTTTCAAAACACAAATTGTAAATGACATGTCAGGGTTCATATATTTCTTAAAGTTCTAAGATTTGTGCTTTGAACATCCTTAATTAAACAAAAATAAAAAATAAAAAATATAATTATAGGCAACATCAACTGGCGTAGCATATACATATCAATGTGTATGGTAAAAATATATATATATATATATATATATGTTACATATTATTCACTCAATATTTTATCTAAAATGCTTCTTCTTTTTTAGCTAGCTCTTTCATGATTTAGTATCCGTGTAAAAAGTTTCATGTGGCCTGCACATTGAAACCTATAGGCTTTGGGTGACATTATTAATTAGACTATTTTACATATCTTGATGTGTGTAACTTACACTACTAGCTAGATTCTGTGTTAGTTTACCGAATAAAGTAGTCCACTCCTTTTGAAGGTTCTCCCAAGTATCTATACTTATCCACATATGGCTCATGCTTGATGCTTCTAATGGATCTTAGCAAGGCCAAGGCATGAAATGGTGGAGTACTTAGGAACTTAGGATCCCGTTTAGGCCCCCCGTGGAATCAACTCGGTGAGTTAAATACATTGTTGACTCTGTCTTCAACCTTCATACTTTTTTTCGGAATGGATAACCATCTATATGTCATTTAATATTGATTGGACCATGCCTATGGCCCTGGAAGGGGCGCCTCGTTCTATTTTATTTTTTAATTTTTACAATAAAAATTTAGATCATTGTCAGTGATAAGAAACAGAAATTTGATGGCGGACGATCTATTTTAGACCATGGCCAAATTGATGGTATGCTGTAATTAAATAAAGAAAAAACAACAAATAGTTGGGGTTTTGGTGGAAAATGGGCTCACTGATCAGTTGACTCCGCTAGGCGCCATCCTCCAAGACAGGGTCACCTTTAGCATCCCTTGATAAAAATGTGGCACATGCATGACATTTGAGTTGGACATTAGTGCCATGTTTGGATCGCAGGAATGAAATCATATTTTTGGGAATCATATTTCTAGAATGCTATTCTTGGAAATGACATTCCCATATTTTATATTTGGTTCAATCAGGAATAAGAATATGATTCCTACCACATTCCTATTCTAATATTTGGTTCATACAGGAATAAAAATCCAAAATAGACTAATTTTTTCTTTATACCCCTTCTAAATGTATACTATTAAAAATAAGCATGAGAACAAAAAAATAGTTCATATTTTTCATAATAAGCATGAAAACAAAAAATCAATTTATATTTTTCATAACTCTCATTGACTTATTTACCCTTTTAATCATAAAGTTAGATTAAAGTTACGATTAGGAAAAAAAGAAGAAGTTGAGTTGTCTAAACATGGTTTGGTGTTATATTTGTAAATAATGAAAATATGTAAGGATAAGATTGTCTTAAAAAAAATATCAAGATTGATTCCGGAAGAATAGGAATGGCAATCCCACCTCCCCCCACAGGATTGCTATTCCTCCTAAATGGAAGAATCTCACATTCTCAGGAATGTGATTCCGACCTGATTCCGCGAACCAAACACAAGTTTGAAATCACATTATGTGATAGAAACGGAATCACAAGCTTGTATTCCATTCTTGCAATCCAAACATGCCATAGAGGTGTGAGAAACGGAATTAGAATTTTTTCAGTTCCAGTATAAAATGCATATAGGGGTTAATTTTTGGAGAGAATGATCTATATGATGAGGAGAACATAGTTACCTGAAATCAACCTGTTCTAAAACTTGTAACCTCAAATCTACTCGTTTAAATCAACGGTCAAAATAAAAGTTTAAAACTTACAATTTTTTAAGGGATAATTTGAGGAGGTTAGAAATTTTAGAACGAACTGATTTTTTAATATGATGAAATACATAGTGAGGATAACATCCTCTCTAAAAATTAGCTCCTACATATATTACATGTGGGCTCCATAAACGAAGGATTATATAAGGGGGCTTATGTAACCTGACCCATAATAGAAACTCAATTAAAACTGTCATATGAGAATGCATAATACTTTAAAACTGGTGTGATCTGAAATCCCAAAAACCTGACTAATTCCTAGATTTGGTCCAAAACTTGCTGATCAGAATGACCCGTAATTAAGTAGCTCAGCCATGCATGAAGAATTCTGGATAAGAAATTTTTGAAAGCACACCCATAATATTTTGTGGCGGATTTGAAGTGTTTTGATGACAACATGGCATTGCTTAATTAAGTCTAGAGCTTGTCATCTAAAGCTTTAGAATTAAAGCTTGGTACAGTTATTGAAAACGAGCTCTAAGGTACGCGTGATGTGCGTACATAATGCGTTTTAGCTGTTAATATATTTTTTAAATATATTATTTTGTACTCTGAATTATTAAATAAATTGTATTATTAAAATAGGTAAGATTTTTTACAGTTAATATAAAGGGTAAGATTTCAATATTCAAGTTAAAAACTTAGTAATCTTTTTCCACCAATCTATATTTGTAATATTTAAAATTCTAATACTATATATCTAGCCTAATTCTGCATATGTAAAAAGAAAATTGTAGTTAGAAACATAAAAAACCTTTGGGTGAATGCATATTTAAAAAAAATATATATATAAAGTTTTCAAATATATAAAAAAAAACATCTTCTCTATATATAATGAACGCGCAAATTGAGTTTGTCGCGTGCGAAGCGCGCACGAATTTAATGAACACGCGTAGTGCATTTGGACATCACTAATGTGACGCGTGATGAACAACCAACTCACACGCGCAAAGCAGGAGTAAATCCCAATTTTTAAACTCTCATCACTACCCCACCACTACTACTACTACTACTACTACTACCAAACTCTATAATAATTAAATTTTTTTTTAAATTGTTTTCACCAGTTGATGGAAAAGGCAAATAAAAGTTTAAAAGATGAAAATACATTTACAATTTGAGGCTTTATATTGTGTTTGGTTTGGGTCCTACTTTGGGATCAAATATAAACCGAGGTTTTTTGTTTTTTTTTTAACGACCTACAGAATAAGTTGATTTTCATATGACTAACTTTGTCCCTTTAAAAAAAAAAAATAAAGAAAATACCTCTTCTTAGATAGAGAGAGAGTTACACACTTGCATCAAAGTTTTTATTTGAGAATTTGAGTGGGAATCCAAAAGAAGAGACAATTTAAGATTGTTTTATAAATCTCACTCTTATAATTCTACCACCATCTTCTACTGCATTTCTTATTTTTTAGTTTTTTTATGGTTTTGTAATCAAGAATCTCTTTTTATTAGGATTCTTTATACATTACACAGCTATGAACATAGGAGATTTATTAGGAAACAAAATTTATTGTAACTACCTCATTGAGACAAATATAAAAAAATACCTATATTTAAATATATTTTTACACTTCAACACAATCAGTTTTATAAAACTAAAGGGGTATAAACGTAAAACTAAATTTACAATAGAGTAGTTTAAAAAACTGAAACAACTGAATTCGTGGGTGAGTGAAGATCTCAACGTATTGACAATAATACCCTCTTTAGATAAATTAAAAATCTCAAAACAAAATTATTTTTCATTCAATGCAAGGGTAATTTTTGACATTTGATAAAAAGTCAGGCTATCCAATGAAATAACTATCTCAAAGGGGTATTCCATTTATATAACAGTAAACAGAGACTTTAAACAAAAGCCCAAACCCATGTTATCCTTCACATAGTTTGTTCTTCATACATCGGCTCACAGCCGGGCCTAGCAATTACATATCGTTTTATAGGTGCCCTTCAAAATCTTATTGGCAGGTTGCGGCTGTATGCACCCTTAGAATTTGCATTTGTTGTTGTCTCGCATGTTTTAATCTTAGTGGCACCCTCCACTTTGGTCAAATGAGTTTGACCATTTGAGAATTTTTGCAAAACCCAAAAACCCACTCGACTCTTTATTTCTAAAGGCATAAAGAGAAAAAGTAAAAAAAAAAGGAGGAGGATGTTTGATTAAATTGGAGACTGCCACTAGTAATTATTGAGTAAAACTAAATTGATCAAGTCCAAGCCAATAACATTTTGGGGAGTGCCTTTTAAAACTTCTGGTATATTATTTCAGTTTTCAACTCAAGTGAGATGAATGCTATCTTGTCCCCCAGTTTTCAACTTGGTGTATATTCTATTTTTTTGTCTAACCATTAAAAATTGTATGGTTAAAATGTTGTAGAGAAGACTACACAATTTTAGTGGCTCGATGAAGGATGTAACATCCGTCAATTTGATAAGTGGGTGGACGAAGTAGCACTGGTTAACTCCATTTTATTCACCCATTCCTTTGCGTGGGTGACAAAAACCACTACTTATTTGTTTAATTGATTGTTGATCAAATCTTATTATCTTCTTTAAGAAAACACAATTCTGAGTTAGCCAATCAAAATTGTAGACACCTCCTTCAGAAAAGGAAGAATAAAACTAGACTTGGGTCATGGGAGGAATATCATTTTCTTTCATATACATGAAAGGATACTCGAACACTTGACGTAGGGCCTCTCAGTAGAGATGACAAACTAGAGGGGGTAATTAGAAACAATGATAGTATGTTTGGATGTAGAATTCATGTTTCCCAAGTCCTTGGAAACATGAATCCCTAGAAATATGAATTCTTTGGTTTGTTTGGCAACCAAAAAAGAATCCATGGATTCATGAATCCTTAGAAGCTTGAATCATTTGGTTTGTTTGGCTGCCATTTAAAATCCTAGAAAAATCTCTATTTTGTTGTTTTAATTTTGTAGGGTGTAATCTACATTGAGTTGGGTGCATACATAGTGAATCCTTAGTTTAGAATTCCAGCAAATTCTAAGGGGGGAGGTGGGACTCCAAAATAGGGATTTGCTAGAAAACATGTTTTCCTGAGAAACAAGTTTTCAGGGATTCTTGGCAGCCAAACAAACTAGAGAAACATGAATCCCTGGTCCCCACTAAATCCCTACCTTGGAATCCCCCATCCAAACAAACCATGAAATTTTTTTATAGGCCTGCCACTGGTTAGAGGAAAAAAAAAACACCCCCTCAGTTGGAAGTTGAATTTATTACAGTTAAATTTCTATAAATTAATAAGGTCGGGACTGACTAATGTCATTAATTAATCAGGATTTTAATTATCGAGTAATATTTTCTCTTTTGGGCTCAAGTTGGGACCGACAAAATATATAAATTTAACGAGATTATTATTTTATCTAAGTTCTACTGTACTTAGATTCAAAATCTGAATAAACTTTAACATCTAACAAATAACTACAAACTATTTTATCGATAAAAAATAAAATACTTGAACACATGATATCTAAGAACAATTATATTTGAACAAATTTTGTAGACAGAATCTTAAGATTTACAAAATTACAGGATACCTTATAATTTGTCAACTCACTTGACATTGCATTCTGTGGAGAGGGCCCTTATGGCTTTGGCAACCCTTGGTTTGCCTACAAAAATTGTGGCTGTAGCATTACTCCAATTGGAAACAGAACAGGATCAAATCAATAAACTCTAGCATCAGACTTAAACGTTGCAAAACTTAATCCAGATGAAGAAGCAGAACCGATTTAACTCGATATCGGATAAGAACCGGATGATATTAGTCTTGGATCCTATATATATATATATATATATATAGCTAACACGTGTCAAGATCATACGGCGCATATGACTGAGCAAAATGATGACTCGACTGCTGCACCATAAATCTTACATTAGAAACCGTCGGATCAACAACATCAAACGCATATCAGCCATTGATTTCTTTTGACTTCTTTTAATTTTATTTTTATAATCCAAGAAGAATCAGCAGTAGCAAAAAGTCCTTCCGGTTGCGTGAGTTTGCAGCAGTCTAGAGAGAGAAAAACTAGAGAGAGAAAGAAGAGAGTATAAATTGTAACGTTACGTTGTCTCTTCAAGAAGTAGAGAAAAATGTCGGGTGTAGCAGGGAACCAGGAGGAAGACAAGAAACCCAACGATCAATCGGCGGCTCACATCAATCTCAAGGTTAAGGGTCAGGTCTGATCTCATCTTCTTCTTCAATCTCTACTTCTTCTTTCTTTCTCTCTCTAACTATTTGAAATTTGAGGGTTTGTGTTTTCTGTTTTCGTTTTTAGAGTACTGTTTGAAGGGTTTATCGGCGTTTAGGATTTCGTTTTATCTGTTATGGGTTTTTATTCTTGTAAGGGAATTGTTTAGTTTTATACTCTTTATTTATGTTGTTTCAGTTCGCGGGTTTTCCCATTACATGTTGGATTGATTAGTTGGTTCAGTTAGGGTTTTGGTGAATTGGTATTGTACAGTTTAGTGTTTTCGTTCTGGTTGATGAGCTTCTTAGGGTTTCAGGTAGCTGCTTCAACTCTTTTTATTATTCAGTTTTTATCTACTTCTCTGTTCAGCTATGAATTTTTTTTATTTTGGATAAATTAAAAGTTTGTTCATTTTAATGATTGAATTTGTAATTGATTTCTGCTGGTTCACAATGTTGTCTTTATTTCATTGTTGATATCTTGACATGAAGGCTTCAGTAAGGTTTATTATAGAGCTTTGGTGTTGGTTTTATGTGGTTTTGGAAAGATAAGTTCTTTGTCAATGACATTTCGATCTTTAACTTCAATTTTGCTACTTGGACCTTTCTCATGTTGGCGAAAATCGTTTTAGGAAGATTTAAAGGTCAGTATAGATTGTTGTCTATAGACTATACCCATTAATTCCGCTGTTTGTTTGCAATTTAAATTCCATAGAACTACGGGCCCACTCACTTAAAAGCATGACTAATAATTAGTTTTCAATGTAATTACATGAAATAATACACTCCCGCGGAACTGGTGGAAATGAACATTTTTGTGGAACAAATTTCTTTGCAATCAAACATTGCCTCAGAGAAAAGAGATTAAGTAGTTAGGGGATTGAGATATTGCGAAAACTGCGTTATAGGATCGGCAATGGCGAATTAGATCCTTTGTTTGATGACTTTTAGTAGTATTTAACTGATTAAGAAAAATGGAAGAAGAAAACCTATCTTGGGTGGTGGACAATATGTGATGCTAGATAGTTGGAGAGTAGTGTCTGAGGACTGAGGAATTCCATGGGTATTTTGATGTTAAGGCAGTGGTTCTACGGTGCTTTTGAGGGTTTTTTCCTCCTCATATTTGAACTTACATTAAGATGTGACTATCCTCTTCCAACAAAAAAAAGAAAGAAAGAAAGGAAGATGTCCTTATCCCTTCTTGTAGTAAAACAACTGTGTTTTACTCTTCTAATGGGATGTTATTTCCTTTGTGATCATTATAACTTTTTGTGTGGGAGGAATTGAATTAGTACAAAATACTGTCTTAATTAGCAGATGGTTTGAGTGAATGCTGAGAAGATGAACTTTTGGAGTGGTGTTCTGGGATTTCTATACGTTAGTATGGTAACAAGGGGTTAGGATTACCTACATAATGGCTTCAAAAGCTTGCCTTGTGTTGTTCTTTAGCAAACTAGAATCATTTTACTTCTCCAGTTGGGATCCAATTGCAGCATTTGTGTATGGGATTCCTCAATTATCTATTTGTGGTTCGATCAGGAAAGTCCTCACATTTGACCAAGGTATTAAATGTCCATTTATGTCAACCGAAATAATCAAAATGTTTCTGTTTCTACACGATATTGCACTTACACTGTCGGTTTGCACCTATTTCGGTCGATATTTTCAATATTTTGAAATATGTCGATTTTCAAAAAATTTCGGTTTGAAATATGCAACAAAATCGGTGGAAATATTTTGATTAACAAAATTAACAACTGAAACCTAAATTAAACAAAGAAAAAAAAAAACCTAAGTTCTATTTTTTCTTTCTATTGTTAAAATTTGTGATTAAAAAAAAAACCTCACACTGTTAAACGTAGGGCAGAGTGAGAGAAATAGAGTGAGAGACTGATTTTTCAGCATACCACCTTTGATCTCGACCATTCTTATCTTCGATTTTTATCACAACTTATTGTAAGAGTTCAAATCCTTCTTCATGCCTCCCATTGCATCTTTAATTTCACCTTATTGCGTACCACCAATTTGTTGTGCATTCACAATTTCGTACGGAGGAGAAACCAGATTTTTAGGGTTCCTGGGTTTGATGTTTTAGACACAGAAACAAAAAATTTTCTTTTTGTTCTCTTTGTTTTCATGTAAGATGTATCTCTTTTAGGTTTTTTGTTGTAATATGGGTACATCATATTGATGTATTATGTATTAAAAGACATCTGTTTTAAAGTTTTTTCTGCTGTAATATGTGTAATGGAAGATCAAAGACGAAACCAGAAACTCCGACGGAAAATCAAATGGGCTAGGCAAGGGGCTAACGTGGGATCCGCTCAAGGACCTAGCCCAATTTATTCTTATCTATATTCCTCAACTGCTACCCAAAAATGAGATTCTTGCCGAATCCGAGTTTGCTGCTCCAATTATTGATGTACATTTATAAAATGTCTAATTTTTAGTCACTCCTTAGTTTTTGAATATGACAAAAAAACACCCCCTATGCATTAAATTATTAATAAAGCCCCCCATAATACTTGTTCAACACTATCAAAAATCTCAGAGCACCTAATAAAATGCCATTAATCTTCATTTCAACCTACTAAAGTAATTGTTAAAGGTTCTAACATGTGTTTTCTTACTTCTTTTATTGTTTGCTAACTTTGGAATTAAAATTTCCATAATATTTCCATCGTATGCACAATATTTCCATCATTTCTATAAAATTGTAATTATTTCCACACTGACCGAAATATTTTCATTTCCAAGCAGACCGAAATTTAATAGCTTGCATGTGACCACCACATTTTTAATGTTTTTTTTTTTTTTTTTTCATTTCTGATGGATGATAACTTTTTTCTTGAGCTGGGATTTTCAATGTTTACAGGTCTATAGTACTTTCACTAGACATTTATAGCATTAGTTCTTTTGTTACTACTCATGATGTGAGGAGAAGCTACCAATAAAAAGAAAATGGTGCAAGGTGAAGCTAGGTTAAAGTTGACTTGAGATTGGTTCAGTCAATGGCCTTCCTTATTCATAGCATTTGTTATAGATTTGTTTCAGAGTTTCCATTAGCAGATGATATGTTGGATTCTCCTAAAGAAAAGTGGTTTCATTGGGAGACATCTACAACAGGCGTTGGCTGAGAATTTTGTAATGAGGGACTCATCTTCATTGTATTTGAATAGCTTGGATGTTTGTGTTTTGGGTCCTTATGGATATATTATTCCCCTGCGGTACTCGTTTCAGATTTGTAATTGATTAGATCACGTAGTTTCATGATACTGCATATTTAGGATTTCTCAGTGGTTTCTGGGTTTATATTCATCTATTGCAATTTGGGTGTAATAAATTGGTAGACATTTTGAGATATTGGAAATGCTCTAAACAACTCAGAAGTCTAAATCTAGGATTCACTGTGTCAGCCAACTAAAAGCCAGCTCTGTTTATACGTTTGTTTGGAGAAGAGGAGTGTATTAGACTGTTCATTCATGAACTGGTTCATGGCGAATTGGCTGTTAAACAAATCAAGCTCTGAGTACATGTGTTGGTTTGGTTGTGTTTGGTTATAGGATGGGAATGAAGTGTTTTTCAGGATCAAGAGGAGCACTCAACTGCGGAAGCTGATGAATGCATACTGTGATCGGCAGTCCGTTGAGTTCAACTCAATTGCCTTCTTATTTGATGGACGCCGCCTTAGAGGAGAGCAAACTCCTGATGAAGTACCTCTCTCTCTCTCTCTCTCTCTCTCTCTCTCTCTCTCTCTCTCTCTCTCTCTCTCTCTTCCTTCTTTGTATGGTTTTTTGAGGTAATGCCCAAGTATTTATATGTCCAAATTCATTCTTATCTTTTATTATTGCAGCTTGAAATGGAAGATGGTGATGAGATAGATGCCATGCTGCACCAAACGGGCGGTTCCATTGTCTAAATTGCAGTCTTTAAGCTACTCCTGTAAAGGTTGAAGTAATTTTCTCTGGTGACTCAAATTTGTGCAAGACTTGAGGTTTTGGTACTGTAACTAGTGTTATATAGCCATGCTTGGAAAAGCATTATTAGGCTCCTCAGGGGCACTGATAGATACGGTCTTATTACTTGAGGAAGTCAGAATTTGGTGTGGTGGATAATTGATCATCCTTGCTGTTTCTTTCATTCCGTTGTTTACGATTTCATGGCTGTCGTTACCATTACCTCTTTGTGTTTTGGGTAATTTTTACCTTTTGTTTTAACACCCCTCTGTTCTTACATATTGTTTACACCAAGCTTGTGTTACCAACATGGAAACAATGTAAGGGCTGATTTTTTTTTTTTTTTTTTTCAAGGATGATCTCTCCATGTAGACCATTGTTCTAAAACTTCTTGACCCCATCTAAAATTGAGTAGAAAGTTTTAAAGTTTCCTGAACCATCAATATTGCAAATCAACTTTTAATAGGGTTTAGGGTTAAGAAGTTTTTATAACAGTTTGATTTTTTGTGAGTATATCAATGTCATGAGGAGGTTATCTTCACAAAATGAGCCCTTGAATCATCTCCTCCATGTGCGCCTTGCACGGGAATATAAAAGGAATGTAAGTAACTAGGAATAAATTGTTGTTGGGCGCTCCAAGATTTGGATGCCTAATTGTTGATGTGGAGCTTCTTGAGACACTGAAGAAGAGGGGAGTGAGCCCTAGCAGGAGGCAGTAGCATATGATTGATCTGAATCTGATAGGTCATTGGTAATTCAAATAAGATATGAGAAATCATATGCCAACTGCTTTCACTTTTTCCTTTTTTCCGTCTTTTGAGGCATTGCAAATCACTAGACGAGGCAGTCTTGACTCTCGGGGCTTCTCGATACCTTGGGATCAAAGGGGAAATCTATGGACTGTAAGGCTTAATAACTAGAACCCTTGTAAAAAGATGCTTCGGGTTCTCGAACCTCTTCCCAAACCTTGCTTCCCGTCGTACCCAAACCTTGCTTCCCGTTGTAAGGAGGTGGCTTCCAATCTAGAACCGAACCTCACCCCTAAACATGCTCATGCGGTTCTCAGTAAGCCCTCCAAACTTCGAATTCGGGTTCTGGAACCTCTCTTTTGCATTGTAAGGAGGTGACGCTTACAGTCTAGAGCCAAACCTCACCCCTAACCAAGCTCATGCGATTCTCAGTAAACCCTCCAAACTTTAATTAGACACTCTTCGACTCTGCACTCTATGTAATGTAACATGCTAGCTGTAGTGTAATGTAACATGCATTGGCTGCTATGATTCACATCAGAGTTGTCCCTTGTTATTAAGAAACACTAGCAAGCATGGTACAGTTTACTGTAGTTTCTCATGCTCTAGCTCCTATTTCTGGACTGGGTTTTCAAGAGCTACGTTTTAAATTGAGAGTGTTCTGAGATTTCCGGGGTGCAACAAGAATTGGCCTAAACTTCGTTCGAACAAAGTCTGAGGAGGTTGCACGCTATATTAATAAACTTTCCCGGCTTGAAGCCTAATTATTAATCTTAGTCGTCCGAAAACTGATCAAAGCATCGCTGATATACTTTGTTATGATAAAATTCATATCCTGAGATCAAGGTACTATACGGACTGTAACTTCTAACGATAATATATATACAATGCAGTTAAACGAGGACTAAAAGATGACAAAAAGAACCTACATAATGAAGCACTTCACTTCCAACACGCGGAAAAACCTAAATGATTATGATTTCACAGTAATGCAGGGACTTCTGTAATCTATCCATCCATCCATCCATCAATGCCTCGTGTCCTTACTAGAATATCTTCTTGAGAATGGTTTCTCCTGTGTTTGATGGGGATGCCTGCAATTGAAAATAAGTTATGTTGGCTCCTTTTTAAGCACACACTTGTATGTTTAATTTCCATGAAACCTCAAGTAAAAATGTTGTATCTTACCTGCTATGATGAAGCTTCCTTCTTGATTCCAACTGTTCAATCATGACCAACAGGATCATCAGCAAAAAATTCAAGGGATTTATAATTCAAGTGGTTTTTTTATTTGTTAAGTTTTCGGGTTTTAACTGTAGAGTCAGTCATACATATACCATTCAAAATCTAGTTTGTTTCAGTTGTCAAAAATATATACATAACATTGTTAAGGCTATGTACTATCTACTTTATTTTTCATCAAATTACATGAACAGAGTAGACCTTTGGTTGCACTTATAAAAAATTTCCTTGAATTTTTAAAGAGTTAAATCAACATAGGTGAACGATTTTGCATTTTCCAAAATTCATGATTTATATAACTTTTTCTTTTTTAATGTTTATGAAATAAAACAATAATTTTTCACTTGGGTTAGCTTCATTTCATGTCTGTAATTAATAAGCATATATACTACTCAAGGACAGCTAGAAGCTTCTACTTATTTTAATAGACCAAAGTTAATCTCACACAGTTACATGAGCAAACATGAGTATTTACCCGATTTTGAGCACTAGATTTCCGTCCAAAACAAGATTCCAGGGTCTGCTGTCTGTCAGTTAGGCAAGATAGTCGTAGGAAAAACTCCTGCATATGATTATAGATGCTGCATACAGGGATATCACCCCGAAAAAAAAAACCCTAGTCAGATTCTTCTTTTTACTAGGTTAGCAAAGAATTTTATTAATGAATATACAGCTTTATAATGACAAAAAAAAGAGCCAAGCTCTGCGACAACAAACTAAGATTCAGTATGATATAAAAGATGTACTTTCATTCTATGAGATGGATTTAAACTTTAATCAGTACAAAACAAAAAAAATTCACTATCGGCAATATTATAACGTTTTTCCTTCTTTCCTCCGTTTTCTTTTTATCTTCTTTTTTTTTTTTTTTTGGTTTTCTCTTTCTCTTTTACACAATCTTTCCCATAGTATTTTGTTGCAGTCTGCACAAAGCAAGATTGGGTGGAACAATGGGGAAGTGGCAGCTGCAAATAAGTTTTAA
This sequence comes from Macleaya cordata, assembly GCA_002174775.1. Taxonomy (NCBI): domain Eukaryota; kingdom Viridiplantae; phylum Streptophyta; class Magnoliopsida; order Ranunculales; family Papaveraceae; genus Macleaya; species Macleaya cordata. The sequence goes on along the minus strand of MVGT01003688.1, from coordinate 649,720 downwards.
CTTGCTTCAGTTTAGGATTTCCCAAGGGAGCAGAATTAACATTCCTAAGTGGGGTTCCTGCAAAGAAGGATCTGAGGAGTTCATGACATCAAGGAAACCTCCAGAAGTAATCGTCACACTTAAGAACTAATAACTTACACGTTGTATCTCAATAGATAAGTACAAAAATATAGAGCTCGAACAATAAGTTTTGCAGAAAGCATCTTTTTATGGCCTTTAATCACTAAGCCTCTGATAATTTTTTTATTTTTTTTATGGGATAAGTCTAACCCTATGGTAATATTAAGAATAAATATATTGAACCTTTCATCGTAAGGGAATCAGGGATGTTCATAATGTCTCCCCGTAAAAACTGAAAGCTAATATTAACTAAACTACAAAGATATACTTGTGAGCTCCAATCTGCAGGAACATCTAACCAATTCAACATACCTAAGGCGATGCCTATTGCAGGTCACGAAGAAGGCAACAAAACCATTTATAATGCTTCGGATTGCACGGAAGACCTGAAAGAAAGAAGTTAGTTTAGGATAAACTATGCATAGTTTCAATTGTGCAGTGCAGAGTTCAACTATATATAAACCTGGGAGAAGAGGTCATTCCAAAGCGAACGCCACAAAGAAACCTCATAAGTGCTTATCGTTGCCTCGGTAGCAGATGTAAGCTGGAAAATGCTACTTGCAAACACCCAAATTTCTCTCAGAAAATCAAATAGGCAAGAGCAAATAAAAGCTACCAAACTTGCCATTGCTAGAAGTAGGCGGATAGGAGTGTATATTATTTCCCAAAGGGCCCAAACTAGCGGATATACAATGGTTGACACTGCAGTGTAACAGAACCAAGAAAGCACACTGTTAAAGCAAGATACTTTAGAAAATTTAGCACAAACAAACTGTAACTGAGAATAAAGTTGTCATATCAGCTGATAACATACCAATGCTCCCAATTACATACAGGATGAACCACATCGGCAAGAGTAAGACCTGTACTATGTTCAATACTAGGCTGCATGAAGAATCAATCAAAATCCAAATAACTGTACAGAAGCTCTCCACTGCTTGAAAGCATCCACTCCAAAAGGGAAGAAGGAAACCCATAAGCTCCATAACTGGACCCGCCATTGGCTGGGTGAGAACTGAAAAAAATGACCTGAAGGAACGTGTGACCATTAAGAACCACTTTACGGCTTTCTCGAAATTATGCAGAAATAGCATGGTTCCCAAGTACTTAATTCTTGATATCATTTCCCAAGTTTCTATCCAATCAAAAAGCGGTCCAAACAAACTAGACACAGTTGCCTTGAGAACTGGGACATTTTTGTATAAATCATAAAAGCCAATCAGAACAGTGACAACTGAGATCAGCACATACAAAGCTCTTGCTACAGGGCACATCCATGGACGGTATAGGTGACAAAATAGTGGATATGACTGCAGAAAGATAACCCAAGAAGGAAGCCCTGATTCAAGTAAAGTAAGTAACCGAAGATCGTTCATAATTATATCCCTCAGTTTAAAAGGAAGGTCATGGTCATTGAACCTAAACAAAATCAGAACATCTCTATGTTGGGTAGCTTCAACTGCGTTTTCTCCATGGCTATTGGTAGAAGATGAAGACTCTGTATTGCTTGGTGAGGTTATACTTTCACCCTGGGATTCCTCAGAAGACCTATCAACTCCACCTCCATAACAAATGGATGTTGTTATTTTTCTTCTCTTGTAAGGCCCAGTGGGGGGAGGTGGTGTTCGAAATGTGGTTGTTCTACATTCTACACTCGCAGGGTACACACTAAATTCACTTCTAAGGCCAGCAGGGGATGTATCTCCAGCACATTCATTCTCACTACAGATACTTTCACCATCACCAGTAGGATCAGCAATTGAGAAATCCTCTTGAGCATCGTAGAACACCTCCCCTGGGAAAGTTCAAATATATTTAGTTGTGGAAAAGAAATTGGCAGTTGAAAAATGAATTCCTATATGGAGGTGAAAAAAAATTTGGGCATCGACATAAAAGATAATATAGAGACAATATCAAAGATTCACCCTTTTGAAGTTTGTTATATGAGACCTTTCAATAAGAAGAAAAAATCAATATTCATTCCATGGATGATGAGAAAATGACACTCCGCCTTCTACTGTCATATGGCATCTGTCCAGGAGCTCGAGCCCAGTCTCCAATGATCCAACATAGAGATTTTCCAGGAAAAAGGTTTATGCAAAGGATGAATTGCATGTGGAAGATCTTTTAACTTCTCTCTTGAAAAAAAGAGAGGAAAAAACTGGCTGAAGAACTTCTCTACTACGATGGAGAATGCATGGATCAGCAGCCCCAACTCTGTGGATTTGTAGCATCTAGACAGCAGAGAAGCAGAAGGAAGCATTTCTCATCTTCCTGATCTCATGAGTTTTCCTGTAATTTAGCTAGCAAGTATGAGACAACAAAGGCATACCAATGATGGAATCCAGGTACTCTTGCAACAGAAGCAACTCAAAATGCGTCCCTGAGAACCATGAAGAACTGCAGCTTGAAGCTTGTTCTACGCTGTCAAATTCCCATCTTTTCATGAACTTAGCCTCTATTGCCAGTGATGTATCTGTCTGCAAGTGGCAAACAGAAAACTTGCTCAACACAACAGCTTTCATGAAAAGTGAAAATCAACGATGCAGCACAAAGGGTTGAGAATACCTGAAGCTCATTCAGATAGTTGATACCACGAACATCGGTCCATGCAACTTCAAAAACAATGAAGCCATACAAGGTCCGATGCAATTGACTATTCAAGAGCATAGTATTCCTCAGTTTCTTTACTGGTAGCAAGGCTTCCTTTTGAGATAATGCTGCAGCACTGATCAAGGCTAGCCATTTCTCAAATTTTTTTATGTCATTGGTTTTGGATCTGATACTATCCTTAAAATCAAATCTCTTTTTACATCCCTTCCTCTCCCTCTGGGCTCGAGTGTTTGCAAAAGGGGACAACCTGGACTGCAGCACAATACAAATTTGATAGTGGGTGACCATCTTAAAAGCAAAAGCAGTAATATAAGAAGTGAAGGTATTTTTAGCAAACCTTGGTAACCATCAATTGCCAGAGATGTGCAGGGCGTGAATCCAGGTGAATCAACCACGGTCGGTTGTCCACCAAGATAAAGAATCTGTTACTTTCTGTGGCCAAAAAGAGGCAGAGGCGCGAAAGATAGGATTGCAAGTCCCTGAAGCATACCCCAGTAAAATGGTAAACATAGTTTAGACACCAAGATACTAGACTTTCAGTGAAATGTAAAAAATGATTCTAGACGAACTATGGTCTCCAATTTCATACTGTCCCCTGTACATATTAATGTTGCAAGGATTCATCTAACCGGAGAAAGAAATACCCATGTGAGGACAGACCATAGGTTCTGCTGCTGTCACATTCCGGATTTCTTTGCAATTCTCCTTTCTATAATCAACTATATAATGGAACTTGTTAGAGTTTCGATCAGTCTTTCCTCACACACTCTAAGAAATCCAATTGGCTGATTTCGTCTGCTGAATGATTGTTCTTAGTCAAGGGAATGCTTCTTCTTTTCTTCTTCTTTTCTTTTTGGTTTCTCCAACTCTTTACTGGGTTTCTTTAACTAGTCAAAATTTCTGTTACATTACATGAATTCTCTTGTCTACAACTATAGGATACAAATCATACAATACAATATCCATCACATTATTATTATGTAAAATGACAATTTATCTGTTTTACATTATTTTCTGATTAAGTTAGAGAATGTGATCTGACAGACTGGTAAACTATGTAATCAAGGGATAAAAAAGCAAACAGTACTAATGCTTATCCTAAGAAGTGGGAGTTTCTATATTCCACTCAAGGAATTTACTTTCTTAACAGAGAGATGCTAAACAAGGAAATATTAATAAAATTCAAGTGTAATGGTATTTCAAGCAGCTTTTTTCAAATTTTCTGAATTCTCTAGTCTCTCTAAACTAAGAAGTATTTGAAATAAATGAAACACACCCACAAAGAAGAAGGAAGATTTCTACTAACCCGATTTGCAAACTTGTTAAAGGGAAGAAATATTGGCCATTTTCTCCGGTGCCCATTGCAATTATGCTTTGAGCTCAGATTAATTCTGTGAAAAACTAAAATCTCTGCCCAAAAACAAAAAATAAAATAAAAATCAATCAATATAAAATCAATAAAGTTACTAAATTAGTAGGGTTTAACACGGGTAGATAAACAAAATAAGTGGTGGAGAATACAAAAAAAAAAAAAAAAGAATTAAAGAAAACCTGGAAAAAGATGGAGAGAGGTCCATGAAAATGGAAAGAGAGAAGGAAAAAGACAGAAGAAGAGGAAGAGGAAGAAACAATAATCACCACTGAGCTTCATAACAAACGCTACAGAGTGGAAGTAAGTATCGAAGAGACACGTCAATGGCCGTGATCCAAGCAAAAGGCAGAGATCGACACGCGTTCCTAAACAATGTAATAGATTCGAAAACCAACCAGAACCCTCAACCCAAAACCCAGAGAGAGTAATTTAGAGAGAGAAAGTGTAATCAAGAGAGAGAGAAACTGTGAGAGATTTTTATTTTTTTTTTCCTTTTGTTGAGTAATTGGGTGTTGCTTTGCTTGTAAGGCGTGTCAAGGAGATGTGACACGTCGGGGACACGTTGACGAGGAAGTCATTAAATTTGAAGCTTATTTTTATATCTCCGACTCTGAGAGAAAGAGAGAGATGGAAGGGGGACATGAAAATGAGGGCAACAGCGTCATCTACTAAATTCCTTCATGAATGTTAAAATCCTCGAGATCTGAATCTTCCCGCCAGCATCGACGTTGTCTACGCACAGTCTTTCTCTTGAGTCTATCTATCAGAGAAGAAGACGAACAGAGAAGCGAAGAAAATGGGATAAAACCGACACGCGCGTGTAACAGACTAACAGTGAATGATTTTTACTCTCCAGTCTCCCTCCAGGAAATTATGCAGACCTGTGCTGGGATTATCTACAGTGTCATTAATGTAGACAGTAAGACCTGTCTACCATCTTCTCTTTGGGCAACACGTGGCTAACATGCAGTCCAGTCCTCTTGTTGACTCACTTGCACCGTATTTATCTATTGAGTCCTACTTTGTTGACCCACTTTGTGAGGTGAGTGAACAATAACCTAAAGATATAATCTTACACTTCATTTACGGGTACACATGAAGATGATCTAAAGACTGATCTCGATCTACAAGATGAAAAGATCATTATCACGAAAAATCGACCGTCCGATATCTCTACGCAAGCTACACATAAGAGTGTAAGATAAAGAAGACTATGAGATTAGCATGCTAAGAAGCACAGACACTCCTTTAAAAGAGTCGTGTTCGTGTCCTCGTGTCGTGTCCTATTTTTAGTTGAAATTTTTAAAAAAAAAAAATTGGTGTCGTGTTCGTGTCTGTGTCCCCTTGCCATGTCTGTACTTTATAGTTAGCATGTCATAGGTTCGGGCTTCCAACCCAAAACACTAGCCTATTAAGGCACGGCTAGTAGATCGAGACCCCTAAACCCACCAAATTTCTTTGTGGGTTTAGGGTATAAGGGTAGGGCAGGGCCAATGGAGTTGGGCGAAATCTCGCGGAAGATTTTCTCAATCCTATTTTTTTTCGAATTTTTTTAAGAATTCTCACGCAACATTTTCACTGTTCTTTTTTTTCCCTTTTTTGGATTTTTTTATTTATTTCTAAAGATTTTCACAATCCCTTTTTTTTTAGGATTTTTCTCGTGGATAACTTTCGCGACGTCTCTTCTTGCGGGTAACTTCGGTGCCGTAGAAAATTTTTGCAGGTACCCTTAACCCCTTATCCCACTCCCAAATTAGTGGATAAACTTTTGGCCTAAGGGTCTCCCTTAGGTGGAGATACCCAAATCCCTTTTAAACCACAACACACTCTATTTCCTATCTGATGTGGGACCATTATCTTTTATCACATCCCTATTTACGACATTATCTCCGACCCAAATCCTAAAACCCCCTCGTTGTAGTCGAACCACCCTACCTACCCGTCAGGGGCGGAACCAAAGCTAGGCTGAGGGGGGCTTCAGCCCGGGTCAATTTTTGGAAATTAACAATAGTGAGGTCTCTTTTACTAGATTTTAAGGTAATTTAAGTGGGCTAGCCCAAGATAAAATTTTAAACTTTCAGTATTATTTTAAAGGAATACTTTGGTGTCCACTTAATTACGTTGTACATTATGTGTAAATGTGAGGTAATCTTTAAATTGGTTACTTTCACCCTATATAAACATCGGTCTACTTCTACTTTTCTCTATTAACACCCGAATTTTTTTAACACTATTTTACATTGGCTTATGAGATCCACATAGAGATGATTCAAGGGATATTTTTTTTAAGATGATCTCCTCACTATGTAAATCATTCTCACCAAAAGTCACATCATTCTAAAACTTTTAACCCCATCAAAAGTTGGGTAATCTATATATGGTCCAAAAATAACATTAATTTTACAACATTTGAGAGTTACAAGCTTTATATAGGGTAGATTCTATATTAGGATGATTTATGTGGTGGAAAGATCATCCTCACAACCTTACCCTTGGATCCTCAAAGA
>MVGT01003688.1:626334-643101 GCA_002174775.1 Macleaya cordata | reverse complement strand
TGAACAACTAGCTCTCAAGCCATCTTTGCCAACCGCCTCTTGTGTTGTAAAGTGACCCAATTTCTCTTCTTTGGGCTGATTCACATGCTTTTTGAGTCATTTTGTGAACTTCCAAACTTAATCCCTATAAAAATACAAAATGATAACAATTAGCTCTTTTTTAACAATTCTAAGGCTTAGTAAAATGTTTTTTTAAGGGTCAAATATTACAGTTTTAAGTGCTTATCAGGCGTTTTGAAAAATAGGGGTGCAACGAGGCTTGGACTTATGTTATAATTGTTTATTAGATTATTGATTTTAGCCCCCCTCAATGTGAATTCCTGGTTCCGCCGCTACCCGTCTCCACCCTCCTTTAAAGGACCCACTATCTTCGCGGACTTACCTCTTATGTGTGGACGCTTAGTGTGACATCGACGTTAGGCTACCCTACCTTCCCATCCACACCCTCTTTTGGGGGGACCTATTACAATCGTGGACACACCCTTTGTGTGTAGGCACTTGGTGTGACATCGAAAATAGATCTGGTCTGCTCTGATACTACTTTGTCACGAGTTCAGGCTTCCAACTCAAAAAACTAGCCTATTAGTTGGAGATACCCCAAAGCTATTCAAATACTAAGACCCTGTTGGATGAAGGGGTAACTCTTCACTGGAAACTGAAAACTCCAAGGCACGTACAAACGCTATCTTTTAAGAGATGTTTCTCCCCTTCCAGTAGAAACCGCGATGTCACTCTAGGGTGATAATAAAAATCTCTCTCAGGATACAATGGAAATCGTTTGATTCAAGGTGTGATTACTTGATCAAACCAAAGAATACACTATGTATACGAAACTGATGATGCCTAAAAAACAAGATGAAGAAGAAACGAATTGTTATGGATTGTGAACAGGTAGAGGGTCTTATTTATAGTTTCACTAGTATCTGTTGGTCGTGTCTGTTGGACTGCCAATGGTTGTCACCAACGGTTGTCTTCAACAGTCAATGAACCTTTCAACAGATACGTTGAAACTGTTGACCTTTCGGGGGCTTTGCTCCCCGAGCCCCCACGAGGGGCTCCGCCCTCTCGACCCCCGTTCGTACAACATAACATGAAAATTAATCAGTTTATTAAAAATATCTAACAGACCCCCTCCCTTTCCCAGCTGATGTAGGACTATTCCTTTTTGTCACATCCCCATTCATGACAAGCAGCTCATCCGCCCCTATATCTCTTTGTTGATTTTGCCTTTTAGGGCCCACAAAGAGACTATCTAATGGTTGATATTTGACGAGAATGTTCTTCTCACCCGATAAATGACTTTCGCCAAACATCACCTCATTTTAAAATTCTTCATAACATCAACAATAGATTGAAAAATCAAACGTTAAAAAATTATTTTTATATTAGATAATGGATAGTTGATCTTTCCATAAACTTTTTATGTGTTTACAAATATTAGAATAAACTAATTTTGTGAGAATGATACTTAGAGTGCGGAAAGTGCTTTCACTAAATATCAGTTAGTAGATCATCTTCATGTAAATGCCACGTACAAAGACGAAATCAAGGGGACATGAGATTTGGGGGCAGAGGATCTGCGGCTCAAAAGTTAAAAGAGAGTAGTATAGAGATAAAATGAGGGCAGGCAGACCATCTCCTGTCAGAACAGATCCTCTATTCCCATTTGCATGTGCTTTCCATGTGCCTAAATTTATTTTAGTTTGTGAGGTCTGCATGAAAGCAAACCAACGACTAATTTTTTTTGTATACTATTCTCCTCACTATATAGATCATTCTCACAAAAAATCAATTTATTCTAAGACATCTAATGCTATCAAAAGTTGATTGAAAACTAAATCATTCATTAATCATCATTTTTTTTATCAACATTTGGTGGGGTTAAATTTTTTAGAAATGACTGATATTTTACGAGAGTGATTTATATAGCAAGGAGAATAATCTTACAAATCAATTAACCGTTGGTTCGAATCACATTAACGTGGGCACATAAGTACACAAGGAAATGAGACAGAGGATATGCTCTCATCTCCTGTAGTTGAGAGGTATATATGACCGAGCAGTATGTCACGAGTTTGGGCTTCCAACCCAAAAGACTAGCCTAAAGACTCGCCTATTAAGTGGAGTTGACCCAAACCCATATTAACCCCAAGATCACCCCTTCTCCATCCGATGTGGGATTATTTTCATTTTTGGGAACTCCTCCGTGACATTCTCTCCCACCTGAATCCTGCAACGCCCTCGTTGCAGACGAGCCACCCTGCCTACCCGTCCCCACCCTCCTTTGGGGGAACCACTACCTTTTGTGGACACAACTTTTTTGTGTGGGCACTTGGCATAACATCGTCGGGCCACCCTGCCTACCCGATTGGGCGCTTGGCGTGACATCGAAATGAGTCGGGTTTGCTCTGATACCACTTTGTCACAGGTTTGAGCTTCCAACCCAAAAGACTAGCCCATTAGGTGGAGTTGACCTAAACCCATATTAACCCCAAGATCACCACTTCTCCATCCGATGTGGGATTATTCCCATTTTTGGGAACTATTCCTTCGTGACATTCTCTCCCACCCGAATCCTGCAACGCCCTCGTTGCAGACGAGCCACCCTGCATACCCGTCCCCATCCTCCTTTGGGGGACCCACTACCTTTTTTGTGGACACAACTTTTTTGTGTGGGCGCTTGGCGTAACATCGTCGGGCCACCCTGCCTACCCGATTGGGCGCTTGGCGTGACATCGAAATGGGTTGGGTTTGCTCTGATACCACTTTGTCACGGGTTTGGGCTTCCAACCCAAAAGACTAGCCTAAAGACTAGCATATTAGGTGAAGTTGACCCAAACCTATATTAACCCCAAGATCACCCCTTCTCCATCCGATGTGGAATTATTCCCATTTTTGGGAACTCCTCCGTGACAAGTAGCTGAATTTATTCTCAATCCAATTGATCCGGGACTAGAAGCAATGAAAGTTTGAATTGCAGAGTAAAAGTGCGCATGCGCCGCCGGGAGTCGAATGAATGAACGTCCTTATTTGTCCAGCTCCTAAAAGAAAGTTTAACTGTAAAAAAGTGAGACGGCCCTTTTGGAGTTCTGGATATATTCAAACACACCCAAAACAAAACAAAACAAAATGTGTGAGTTTTAATTTTGTGGTAGGGACGATAAAGGACCATTACGTCTCCACGTAGGCAGGTCTATGTGATCTAGTGGGTACGCTACGCGTATATAAATAGTAGGATAAGGTTCTACTTTGTTGTATTATTATCACACAATGACAATGTGGAATGTGGTTATCTTTTTCCATGTTCAAGTGGTGGGATCTAGGGCCTACTTGACTTTCTGGTAATCAATCTGGTCCATGTTGATGTTTGCTTTCCTACTCGTAAACCCAGAATATCCAGATAGATAGATAGATAGATAGATAGATAGATACCTTCCGTGCTTGAAAAATCATTCACCATTAATCTTTCTTTGTTCATAGTAATACGTATTCTTTGGGAGAGCAAGGAGAATTACAACTTATACTATTCTGTTAATTAACCAATAAATTTTAAAAGAGATTAACAAAGAGGTGCTGTGGTGTAGTCCGTGATATATCACGTCAGTCTTACACATTCAAGGTCCCCAAGACCAAATTATAACGAGAGCGACCGAGCTCCTTAAATCAGTTCTTTTTTTTTTTTTGCTTTATCATAATTTTTTCATTTTTATGCAAGAGGTGTTCGGTTGTCTTAGAACACCTGACTAATGGCACCAAGCCATGATTTTAAGTTTAGTTAGATTTCAAACTCTCGCTTTAGCGGCTCGATTGAACTCCGACTCATTTCAAAAGTCTATTCAAAGTTAAATTTGAGATAATTACTTAACTCAATTGATAATTTTAACGAGTCGGAATTTTTTTTTTTTTTTACAAAAAAAAAAAAAAACAAGCATCACTTCACTTAAATCAGTGCATATGAGATTTGGATCTATCAACAAATAGACTTTATCGATTAATAAGCTAGCTAGCACTTGTGGCCGCTTCCATTAGATGAAAAGTAACAAATGAATGTAGATTGGGCTGGACCCGAATCCATACCCATTAAGTTCAAGTCCAAACTTCAACTATTGACTAGTGGGTAGAAGCCATATCCAAAGCCCAACCCAATAGTCTATTTAATAATCGAATGGTAGTAGTACTAGTGCCATCACCATCAGTGCAGCATAAAGTAACTTTGTCAACTAGTCCGAACCAGGGTTAGGTTTTGGGAAAATGCTACAAACACCTTGGATTTGCACCTTTGTTAATACCTCTGATTATTTTATTCAAATTAGACCAAAATTAGACCCACGTTAGACCAAATTAGACTCAAATTAGACTTAATTAGACTCAAATTAGACCCAAATTAGACCTCGGGTACAATTTTGTGTACAAATCTGGGGTGCTTGTACTAGGTTTTGACTACTCTTCGTGTCTATAAAAAAAAAAACATAACGCCACTTCCCTCCTTTTTGTCACTGTGCATCTGGTGTTTGTTTAGTAGCTCAGAAGTGAGAACCCTTTGTAGGGTTAGGTTTTTAAGTATCTTTGCTTGGAGTGGTTTTAGGTTTAGGGTTTGATCTTTGTTTTAGTTGTGAAAAGTCGGTCAGTAAGTAAAAAACAGAGAAAGTAGGAAATTTCCAATGAGGAAGAAATCCCTTGAGATAGGAAGTGTCGTATGATCACCTCTGATTCGTAATTGTTTTCGAGTTTGATCTCAAATTCGTACTTCTTAGGGTTTCATTGGCTGGGACTATTAAGCTTTTCCATTGTGTGTGTGATTTGAAACAGGTCTCTGAGGCTTTTGCATTTCTGTGTTTTTGGATCCAATTTTTCGTTTTTTGTTATTGATTTCTGTAAAAAAAAAAAAAAAAATGGTCCGATGCCACGTCTGCGGTAGCGAAATTAGGGCACTGACCGGGGATGCTATGATCTGGCCTATAAAAAAATTTATTGTTTCGCATTCTGATAGAAAACTGTGGGTGATCTTATTAAATCCATTCACCTACAGAGCCGATTTTTGCGATTACAGTTTTTTTTTTCCTATTGTTTTTTCATTTCTTTTCTTTTCTTTTTTTTTATTTCTATTTTTAATGAAATCATTTTTAAGTAAAATGTCATTTATCAGGGAAAAATAATTGCTTTGATCCCTTAGGATAGTGTATTAAACATGTTAAATTAGTTCTTTTTTTTTTTTCATATTGGTTTTTCAAATTTGAATAAAAATGAAGGTATTCAAATTTACCCATAATTTCTTAGTTTTCAATCTTCTTTTGTTATACTATTTACAATGAAATGCTATGAACTTTTAATTCAGAATGAAGAAAAATTTGAAGACACTAACAATTTCAAGAAACTAAAATCTACAAAAACTTTTGAACTCATAATCCCAAATGAATCCTCTTCAAATTTGAAGAAGATGCTTTTTGGAGTATAATGTCCAAAAGATTTGCTGGTAATGGTTTCTTCAAATGGTTTTTAATATTCAAATTTTTTCTTCTTTATTTTTTAAAATAGGAGTTAAATTAAGAGTTGATGTACTATTTAATTGTAAATAGTACAACAAGAGAAAGTTAAATGATAATATGGATGGATAGAGAGAGAGAACAATCTTAAAATATGCCCTAATAGATTGGTTATAAGACCCACTGTCTAATGTGAATTTTTAAAGAAATCCGACCGTCTATAAATACACATTGGGCAGTGAATCTTAAGGCTGATTTGTTGAAGCAGATTTTAGCATCGGTCTCCTCAGCATTTTTAGGAGGTGTGCATTGAAAATTTTGAAGAACCTTCATTTTATTCAAATTTGAATAAGCAAAATGGAGATATGGAAGTTGTTGGAGACAAGTTTGGTAACTTTTGAAAAAGAAAAACCATTTACCTGAAATTATTCCAAGGCTTGAAACTATGGCTTCCCCTGCTAAGTGGATGGATAAAAATAACAAAATATTTAACAATAGGATTAATGAGGGAATTTACCATCGCTCGATTTATGGACTCAAACACGCATCACGACGTGCAGAAAGGCTCTACACTAGGAAATGGAGAAGCTATAAAACAAATACAGAGAACAGATAACAAGAACAAAATGAATACACAAACATTATATCCCAAGTCTGAGTCTTCTAATGAACCTAACAGATACTCACATAAATTTCACAGCAAGAACAAAAGGACAGGAAAAGAATGAAGAGAAATTAATAATGCTGGAAATTCTCTTCTTTTTTATTACATTAGAAAGTCTACAAAGTATTTTTAATCAAATTCTCTACAATCCTATTTGGGCAATGCCCACAAAAATTACAGAAAGGGAAGATTAGAACTGGATTCCATTTTGATTATAACCTGCAATTCTCAATTTCATCAAGAACTGATCCACCCCTGTTTTCCTTAAATTAGCTTGCAAAAGTATCTCTCTCACTTTGTCTTCCACCTTAAATTTGAGCTTTTTTTCTTTGCTTTTGTTAAGTGGGTGGAAAGAACCTGTTGAGATTAAATGGTAATGTGTAGAACTCTTCATTTCTGTTATCACCTCTGAAAGTTCTGAACTTCACCCACCATGGCATTCCCCGATCCTTCTTCGACTTTTCCACTTCCAATGTGTTATCAAGAACTACCGCAACAATCAATCCCACGGTTGGCGGGGAGGAGAAAATGGTATTTAGGAAGGCATTAAACTGCAAAACTCACAAACATTATGATGATATCGAGAAGAAAGTTGGCAATTACAAACAGAAATGAGATAAGTCAATCAAAAGGATCCTTGGTGGAATGCGAATATACAAGTGCCTGCACAGAAGGGGGAGAGACTCAAATCGACTTGATCGAATAGTCATAACTGTCCGATCCCAAGAAATTTTATTCAGAAGTTTGAAGAAAAACAAAAAAAGGAATCAACTTAAGCAGTTCATAGAATCTTTAAATGGATTCAGCATAAAATTCTGCCAATATTCCAGGTGGAACCCATCAGATGGAAGTGTCAAAGACTCTCAATCCCATGCATGTGTCACATGAAGAGTGTGATTTTGTTCACCCTTATAATGGTATGGTGGGTGAACAAAACCACCCATCATCCCAGCCCTCGGATATTATCGTTCAACCCCAGCATCCCATCCTTTTACTGCATAACACTCAACAGATGGATGATGGGTGGTTTTTCTAACCCACCTTACAAGTGGGTGAACAAAATCACACTGCTCACATTCCCCGTCTACTGTCATTGTTAGACCCAATGGGTACCTTAGATTCCTTTTGGAAAACCAGAGCAAGTTCATAGATATTTCAACTAACCCATCCTGCATGAGTGTGAACAGGTCCATGATGAGCAGCTAACCAAAACTCGTTAAAATACTGTGGGATAGATATCCCAAGGAAAAGCGAAAGCCCAGTAATAAAGAGGTTTCTCATAGAATTCATGTTCGTGAACTGCAGGAATGATAACCCAACCGAAGCTGCGAAAGAACAAGATAATCAAATAAACAAAAGGCAACAATGCAACATTGAAAATAGAGAGACAAATTGTTAAGCAGATAGCATACCCACAAGGCCGAAGAGAATACAGTATAATGCGGCAAATATGGGGAAGGGTATAGATGCAAAGAGAGCTCCAAATTTTCCTGCAAGCAGAGAACGAAGTGGAAGCAGAGTGGTATAAAATTGTCTTATTTCTGTCATGTGTAACAGATTTGTCCAAGCATATCTGAGGTTTGCTCGTGTTTCAAACATTGGCTAAAACCTACCTAATGTAGAAAAGAATATCATAAAGCCAGCTGATATTTGAACAACTCTTCGGCTCCCAACTCGGGTCAGTCCAAGAAGCCCCACGTTCTCCCTAAAGTTTGTGGCCACAACTGTCATTGTAGTTATATATATAGCCAACAAAAAAGATACTATAGCTTGCCTACTTCTGCAAATCATAAAGAATGTGTGCTTACACTGATACAGTAGAACCAGTCAAAGTTCCAAAAAGGCCATCCAACAATACCCCAATACCCTGCAAAACCAATGTGCCAAAGTACTCAATGCCATGGAAGCCATGGAAGCCAAAGAAGATTTAAGAATTTAAATGATCCTCAAGTTATGTAAAAAGATAACAAGGTGAGTTATGATCATGTAATAGTCACGTGACACACGCAACATGGTGGCATGTGGCATGTGTAACCCAACACAGTATTGCCAACATTGAATCTTACTTTTTCAAATTCTACCTTGACCAATCCTTAGTCAAAGCTTGTTTGCAGATAACCTATTTCAAAGGTCCCTTTATTTTATTTTATTTTTCATGCTCAAGATCCCTATTGACTGAAGATTCAACAGATAAACCAGAATGTCACTTTTTGACTAAGGTTCAAAAACTAGGAGAATTCTGTTACGGTAGTTAAATCTGACTGGGCATGAGGGAGGAGTGGCAACATTTCAAACAACACTTCAATTAAACAATCATGCAATGTTGAATATCTCATACGAAGTAACCTGGTGAACCCCACAGGAGGAAGCACCATTTTATCTTCTTTTTTCTTTCTCGTTTCAAGTGTTTTGATCCCCTTAGAAGTCTCAACCCGTTATAACATGTATTCAAAAACTTTTAATGGCATAGGTTTACAGGTCTTTATTTACTAACAGACTTTTTCTAGGTACATGAACTAAAATAACTTATATGAATTCAACATTTCAACTTCTTATTTTTAATCGATTTATTTTATTTTTTTTACTTTTGGTCAGCAGTTAAACTTTTTAATAGGACTCAATTCTTCATACTGAAATGCAAGCCTCATTGAAGGAAAACAAGATAACAGAAACTACATAACTGGCAGCAGCTAATGTAAAGTTTGAGTAGTTCACCTGCCAACCAATGCCACGGCTCAAAACATAGGCAGGAGGTGGAGTTGCAATTGCCAAACGGGAGGCTGCTTTGTATGCACCAGTTGACTGCAGTTATGGAAAAGCAGGATAAGAAGCAGTTTAGGAAAATAGAATCACCCCCAAGGAAAACATGTCCTTTTCAATAACAGTAAGACATAACACTGAATCAATGTGAACCACTCATCATTTAATGGACCACCCAATGGAGGGAGGAGGTCCAAAATTCGAAATTGCTCAATATGTAAATCCCAGCTTTTCAATATTTGATTATCAGGCTCTCCAAATTCTGATCTTACTATCTCTTCAAAGACAGTTAAAATAGCAACCAATATTACTTTTTCATATGGACCAATGAAGGATTCAAAAGACAAGACATACCTCTATCATAGACACTAAGACTCCAGACATCATAGCAAATGTATGGCCCGCGCTGAAAGTCGGCGCACCCCACTGCAGAGGATATGGAAACTTGAACCTGAAAATACACATTAAGTGGAATTCCAGAAAAATGAAAGCTTCAAACACGAAGCAAGCAGAATTGAATCAGCTCCTGTTACTTACCAAGGGGCAGCATATATTAGATTGGCTCTGTCAGTGCGACAATTGTGCTGAGTATTAAAAGGTCTATTTTTGTAGGCGCCACCTGCAGTTAAGACATGGGAATAGGCCCAAATGATCGCGACACAGATCAGTACGGGAAAACGTTCAAATATGGGGACATCCCTCACTGGCCTAATGTGCTTCAGGTACTGCAGATTCACAAAAAAAAAAAAAACACCCATAATGCACCATATGAACACAAATAAGAAAAAACAAATTAAGTTAAACCTTAGAGGGTGTTTGGCAACCAGAAGCAGAAGCACTTCTGCTTCTAAAAAAAGCAAAAGTGCTTTTGAGAAGTAAAAAACAAGGAGAAGTTAGTATGGTAAACTATTGACTTATAAGTTTAAAAAAATGATGAGTTATTAGTTGTTACACAGTACTCGAGGAGAAGCAACTTCTAAGAAGTAGAAAAGCAAAAAAAATTTGCTCCAAAAAGAAGTAACTTTTTTGCTTCT
The DNA here is from genome assembly GCA_002174775.1 of Macleaya cordata. Classification (NCBI taxonomy): domain Eukaryota; kingdom Viridiplantae; phylum Streptophyta; class Magnoliopsida; order Ranunculales; family Papaveraceae; genus Macleaya; species Macleaya cordata. The sequence goes on along the minus strand of MVGT01003688.1, from coordinate 633,160 downwards.
AGAAGTCACTTTGAAAAAATGTTACCATACAAACTTTTTTACTTTTTGACTTATATAAGTAAAAAAGCAACTTCTGAAGTGGTTGCCAAACGGCCTCTTAATGTCAAAAGAAGGAGTTGGTTCCCGCCACAATACAAATCTACTTACTTGTGACAATCCAATGACTAACAAAAGCATCGGAATCCCAATTTCAACACAATTCCCCACCTAAAGAACAAAAAAATACAATATTGAAATTTGTCCCCCAAAGATGAAAGACCAGACAAACACTTAACAAGCGCAAGATGGATATGAGGTACACATAGGCTAGACTCTTAGCAGGCAGTCTAGGGGGTGTTAATGGGTACCCATTTACCTGGGAAACAAACTGAATAGGAACCAATTTCTAAGCTTTTCCACATGTTTTAGTAACAAAACCAAAGCCACTAGGAACTGGAACTGCTATATAAACTGGTTCTGGTTACTTCGATATCCAATGGAACCGGAACGAAACATCTTTTCCTTGATTTTTTCTATTATTTCTATTAAAAAAAAATTGTATATTAGAAATAAGTTGGAGAATCGGCAGCGAGATACCCAAGAGCCAACCAGAACCGGAATCAGTTATCTTGATTCCGGTTCCACCTTTTTGACTACCGGAAGTCAGAACCAACAAAAACAGAAACATATTCTTTAACAGATTCCGGTTCCAGGTAGTTCAATAATTGAACCGGAACGGCGGAACCAACCTGTTGGGACCCCTACAGTCCATGAAAAACATGACATGCACACAGGATTCAGGACCCAACTTCAATTAGTTCCCAGGACAACAGCTGATCACCACCAGTGCTTTATTACACTACTATATATGCATCTCTTTTAGATGATCAGATAAGATAGACTGTTACCACACAGATAAGACAGAATGCAATCCCTCTAGCTATACTTACCACAGGAAACCCTCGTTCAAACAACCCCAAACCAACCAATCCGACAACAGGTGCCATACCAAGTGGGCTGAAAAACCTGTGAAGAAAACCACAAAGAACTAGGGACACTGAAAGTTGGAACAGGTATGGGTAACCTCAGAAAGTAGATTGGCAGCTAAAATGTACCGTGAAAAAAGCCCCCAAACTTGGCTATAACCCAGAATGATTTGTAAGCTTGAACCTACAATTAGTGCTCCTTGGATTGCTCGCATAGTTTGTAAAAATCTCTGCAAGTTGGAAACAAATGCTTGTAAATTTATCAACCTCATCAAAGTTAAGCAGCAGAAGAAACAGAGAGTGGAAGGGGGCAGGAAAGTTTGCCTCAGGACTCACCTCATGAGGTTCACGAATTCGTTGTAGTGATGAGTCTCCTATAATATAAAGGATGGGTATAACATAGGCAAAAGAACCACCCACCACTGTTGGCAACCTGGTGCCAAACAATGCTTGTAGAAGTGTGTTAATGCCAGATACAAATAGTAGAGTTTGTATAACCCGTATCTTGTCACCCTGTTTAATTTAAAGAAGAAAAAAAATAAAAAAATTAGAGAAAGAAAAGGATACAAAAATGGTGAGGAACTCCATATAACTAACCCTATTCTCATACATATAGGAAGGTCAGAACCTAGGACTTAATGATCCCAACCAAGGAGACTACGGTAAAAATGGTCCAATTGAATAATCCTAAACCAGATGATCTGTCACATTCTTTTTGGATGGCCATCAGACATACAGAGGCATTAATCATTCACCACTCATCATTCACAATCCCATAACCCAAAAATCTGGGGTCAGCATCATGAATTCTATTTTGCGAATTGCAATTCAATTCCACCTAGGGCTATACTTTTGTTAAGGAAAGTGTCAGTGAAAAAGATAAATATGGCATATTCCATTAAAGTTTTCATAGATTGAATGGTTGTTTTCAGCCAGTCAGGCCGTTCTTTGCCTCGGTAAATTCAACACCCTGCATTATGCATGTTTGTGGCACAGGGATGAGGGCCTTGACATCCAGATTTTCTGACCCAAATACTAGACAGTAGGAGAAATGGGAGAAGAAAGTGTGGCGAATGAATAGAAACCATGCCACATAAATGCTAAACTAATATTCAGCTTACATCATTTCCACCCATTATTGGGACAAGTGCTGAAGGGATCATGACACTAGTACCGAGCATCAGGATGTAGTTTTGAAATGCCAATGTGATGGTCTCAACTGCAAGAGAAAGTAGTAATCATGTGAGAGAGAGAGAGAGAGAGAGAGAGAGAGAAAGAGAGAGAACTAATCATAAACAGAAGGTAAAAAAGGAAAAGGAAAGTTAAATTTGCCATGATCACATTCAAAGCTGATTGGAGAAATAAGAGACATGTGCACATATCTGACCAACAAGAGGGTCCATTATCAAGAATATTTCCAATACACGCACTGGATTCATTAAGAGATAGTCGATTTTGGATGGCCCCACTTTATAGCCAATTACTTCGCTTAGGATGTTCAATTGTCCATTCAACTTAGGAGAGACTTAGCCTCAATTTAACGCTAACTTCAAATGATAGAAACCAGATACCAAAATAATCTAGGAAGATAGGTAAATCCAAGATACATATATTCACGCATAGGGCCAGGTATATGTATTATGTGGGGAAGCTTCTCAAGGTATGAGGTGGTTGGGTACTTGCGTGCATTGACCTCATGAATGTCTCGTCCACCACTGTATAGCCTACATCCCAAAATCAACCACATTAGTGACCCTTAGCCAATGTCTTTGAGCAAAACTCATCTTCGGCATGGATCCAAGGGTCTCACATATGGACTCTAGCATGTTTATGAAGCTATGATGAAAAAGAATAGTTCACCCAAGGAAGGGCCAAATAGTTCAAAAGGTCCAGATGTGTGAAATGTGGCACCTAACTTCCGATGAGTTCAACATAGATTAGAATTGCCAAGTCAAGGTGAGATTTAGTGTTGATTTTAGGTGATGGAGATCATCCTAAAAAATAACACAAGTAGCCCATTCTGGTTTCTCTAGTGCCTGAGAAAAAAGTTCTAGAACCTAAGGGAATATTCTAGTATCTACTTGTTTTACGAAGCCTCAGTTGTTGGTACTAGTGTTTAAAGGAAGCAAATGATGGGAACTCTTACAATATTTACTGCACCTAACAATCATAGGGAAACCTAATTAGAACAAACATTCTTCCAGTTCTTGCAAGATTGGAATCATCCAAAAGCTCAAAAATTTAAACCTCACCCTATCATGAACCTCTAAAAGCATTTAATGCTTCCTAGAAGGTTTCCACCTTCTTCACCAGTGTTACCCAAACTCTTGGATATCAAGTGACTGTCAACATCTGGTTTTACAAACTTTACTTGCAAACCTTCAAATCAAAACTTGTGTTAATGGGTCTAAAACCATCAAACACCAACTGTCAATTGAGTCAACCTTACAAGCTCTCATTATTATGTTAGGAACTTAAATGTCCCACATTGGCCAATTAGAGGATAGGTCGTGCACATGTAGTACAGGGTACCCTCTCTTCGCAAGACGGTTTTCAAGGGTGAGTTCTACCCATGGGTTCATATCATTTGGTATCAAAGCCTAGCACCACGTCAAATATTGGATCAGACATAGTATGGGCTACAGTTCTGTAATTGCCTACTTGGATCAGAAAGTCAGTGTAACTCATCCCAAGGGGGGAAGAGACTTATCTATCGCCAAAGTGAAAGCTACCTAGAGTGAAAGCTACTGAGGACATTGGTTGTGGAGCGTGGCTGTTTGGTAGGATCCTAAATGTACTCTTCCGCACACTCCCCTTGTAAGTCAGTTTTCAGGTGTGAATTCTTCCCATGGGTTCATATTATATCCTAATTATAAAGTGGACATCCATTTTTCGAAGACACAAACTTGATTTTGAAAAGAAAAGAATCAACTTGATCCCACTTGACCCGGTAAAGTTTCTTAAAATGGGAGCTCTCACCCCAGAAGAAATCCCTTGTATTTTCAGACTGAAAGTCATTATCTTTCTCTGCAAATATCGTATCAAAAGATACACCATTTAACTAACCCTTTTCTGTGATCTCTTAAACAAGAGATAACACAGTTTGCTCAATAAGAAACTCCAATAAAAGTAACTGTAAGAGAGTCACTGCCAAATCGGAGATGGGTCCCACGTAGGGCAGAACTCAGTTAGTAACACAGGGAAGCACCTACTTTAAGGAAACAGAACACATTATGGCTTCCTCCTTGAGGATTTAAGATAAAATGGTAACTGAACAATAATCGTTATTAGACATTGAAGCCTCTTCTATATACGAAAGAGAAATTAAACCAGGTTGGGGGAATGAGCTTCAAATGAAACTCCTACTCTCTTAAGACCTTCTCTTCACTTTCCAATCAAATCATTGAACAAAAGAAAACTACAGCATTGCTTATTCTTTGTCTAAATAATGAAATTCATCTCCTTTCTCCATTATCATTTCCTACACCCCTCCATCCCTAAAACTTCTCCTATTTAAGTATTCAAAACGCCTATCTGATCATCTATAAACTAGCAACCAAAACACCAAAACACCAAAACCAAAAACCCATCTAGAATCAATCCCAGTAATAAAAAGTAAACTAAAAGAAAATGAGCATAACCCAAGGAGGAAATGCTCTTATTTTGTGAAGCAAAACTTCCCAAGGCTGTATATAAAATCAAAAAGCAAATACATTTTTGATATTCCCTAAAAATAAATGGAGCCACACTGCAACCCATTAAACCATTTTGCATATCTATAGTGTCTGAGATAAACCCACTAACAGATAGGCCAAAAAAAAAACACAAACTTGAAAAGAAAAATGAAGATACAAAGTAGAGACAAAACCAGAGACACAGAGAGAGAGAGAGAGAGAGAGAGAGAGAGAGAGAGAGCACTTACCCCAAGGGGGGTTGGAGTCTATACAATATTCAAGGTCTTGGAGTTGTTCCATGGGGGGATGGGCTATGTCTGCCATTAGAGAAGCTTTGAGAGCTTCAGACGAATCAGAGAATAAAAACTTGAGAAGAAGAGAAGAACACTACAAAAAGAAAGTAAAAAAGAAGACAAAAGGTGATAAAAGGAAGAAGAGAGAAAATATGCGAAGGAAGAGAAGCCTCTTGGTGACGCACCCCCCTTATTTTTAGCCCACCATTAAACCTGTGTTTTTGAATTAATTCACTTATTACCTAAATACCCCTCGTACCATAACGGAACTACATCACTACCCTCCACCACCCTGGGTTCTTACAGAAGTAATTGGACTTTACCTACCCACCACTACGCAGATCGTACGATACTGTACGGTATTTTTTGTAAGCATAAAAGTAGAAAACGGTGGGTCCAAAAAAATTTCTGATAGTCGACCCACCACTGAAAAATGACACATGTACCCTTTAATGTCATGATGTGAGTCAATGTAAGCGCCAAGAATACGACCTCTAAGGAAAAAAATTGCCAACCTACTAACACTAGAGGATAAACTATTGACGACTGAAAATACTCTCTTGGATTAAGCTATCAATAATAATAAGAGAAATGCTTGAGGGACGGTCCCCACAAATCACAATGGATGGTGAATTGAGGATGACACCTCAATCTGTATAAAAAAACAGATTGAGGGATCGGTCCCTCTAGCATCTCTCTAATAATAATAAGCTTTATCAATTAAGCTAACTCGCACTTGCCTGTGGTCAAAAGTAACTTAACATTTTGGAATCCCTACCCATTTATCTATTTATATTTTGTAAGATAAAAAGTTAAGTAGATGGTGGTTTGTCAAGTACTGCAAAAGTTATTAATAGTGTATTTGGATGTAGAATTCATGTTTCCTAAGGGAAACATGAGTCTTTGGAAATATGAATCCTTAGAAACATGAATTCTTTGGTTTGTTTGGCAACTATAAGAGAATCCATGGATTCATGAATCCTTGGAAGTTTGAATCCTTTGGTTTGTTTAGCTACCATTTAAAATCCAAAGAATATCTCTATTTTATTGTGTTTAATTTTGTGGGGTGTAATCTACATTGAGTTAGGTGAATACATAGTGAATCCTTAGTTTAGAATTCCAATAAATTCTAAGTGGGGAGGTGGGACTCCAAAGTAGGGATTTGCTAGAAAACATGTTTCCCTAGGAAACAAGTTTCCAGGGATTCTTGGCAGCCAAACAGACCAGGGAAACATAAATCTATGGTCCCCACTGAATCCCTACCTTGGAATCCTCCTTCCAAACAAACCATAAAATTTAAATTTACGTTAATTTAACATGAAAACAATCACATATGCACATATAATTCATACTCTCTCCCAACTAAAAAGATTGAGAGATGTTGTTTTGTAATGATAATTTTATAATTTAAAAAAGTAAAGATTAATTTGATAATTTTGATTTTAAGTAATCTCAATCCCTCTTTGGGACCTTGGGTGATACTTCAAAAAAAAAAAACCTCAAATTAGCCATACTAGGAAAGTATGTCTTATAAGAAGGATTAGGGGTGGAACTTGGGTTGGGTCAACCCGACCAACCCGAACCCGACCCGGTATTTGGGCAAGCATGGGCGAAGGTTGTTGGGTATTTGGGCAAGTATGGGCATTATTTTGCCAACCTATAGTCAAATTTGGGCAAGCATGGGCATAGATAATTGCCAACCCAAGCAACCCGCCCAACCCGAGAAACGTATATATATACTAAGATAATTGATTTCTAACATAGAAATATGTGACCAAAAAAAGAAAACTCTAATTTTACCAAGTATTTTGAAAGATATAAATAGATAAATATATTAAGTTACTAATATAGGGTGGAGGTATTAGGACCTAAAATAAAAACTTTCCTTTTGTCT
>MVGT01003688.1:576623-625816 GCA_002174775.1 Macleaya cordata | reverse complement strand
CACAAACACTCAATTTAAACTTTAATAGTGTGAATGAACGGCTTACATTTAAAGTGATTTGTTTTGAGGGTTAGATATTTCTAATTGAGCTGATTTTTTGTGGACATCTTATAAATAATAATAATATTATGTCTACAAAAATTCAGCTAATTTGAAGACTTCGAACTTGCAAAAAAACTCCTTCGAAAACAACCTTATCGTGTACCCTTAGGGCACACGTTAACAAGACCCATAATGTAATAATTCACATAGGATATGGTATGATATGATATGATATAGAGTACAAATTAGACGTCAAAGGGAAGTGACTGACGTTGCACGTGCGGCGGCTTCGCTTTCGGCTGGCTTCTCTCTTTCTCTCTCTACAAAATCCCACCTACATTCCCACGATCACGACATCCCCCATCAAATCCGATTCCCACGAAATCCTAAACTAAACAAAACAAAACAAATTTTTTTATTTCATTTCTACAGTTCCCACTCCTCCCTCCCTATAACACGTTAAGAATCTCTCTCTCCCACTGGTAGACGCAAAGTAAGGTCTGCCATCCTCCCAAATCTACATCTGGGTCAAGTATGATCCGACCCGCTTGGAGGTTCTGCTTCTCCCCCTCCATTGCCAAGTGACTGTACTTACATCTACATACTGTATGTCTTCAAATTAGGGACAGAAAAATATGAAAGAGAAAAACTTGAAAAAAAAAAAAAAATTACAAGTCTCATACACATATGCGTTACACGTAAATGTCCCATTTTTTAGATCACGTAAATAATCAAATCAGAATAACTAAAAATCAATTAGTTTTGAATTGACAAAAAGAGTTGTATTATAATACTAAAAAGGAAAAAAAAAACCAACTATCAATTTTTTTTTTTTAAAGCATATGATACACTTATTTAAAAACATACGCCAAGCACGTGCTCACAATAATATCTAGATTTGACAAAATCTAACTCTAATCCTAACTCGTTTTAACTTTATCCTAACTCAACCAGTGATTTAACGAGTTTGAATTAACGTCGAACATTTTTTTCTTATTTATGATTCGTCAATTCTGTTAAAGTTAAGATCAATCCTCACTCATTTTCTTTGTGTTTTATTTAGTAAGAAGTTCAATAACTCCCCTACGATAGACCTTAACTATAACCTTAACTTGTTGCAATATCTAATATTTAAAACATGTAAAAACTAATATTTATAAGCATGTGCTTTGGCGTATCAGGCCTCATTTAAAAAATACTGTAAAAAATGAATAAATAATTAGGAATGAACAGTAAATAAACAAATGATTTGGAATAATTACTTACTTGATAAAACTAACATTCCAACATCCATCCAAATGACCACTTTTCCAAGCAAAGCAAAATCCAAAAGAGAATTACAAATCCTAACTCTTTTTTCAAAAATACAGAAATACCCCTAAGATCTGTATCAGTGTTATTTTAGTAATTAAAAGTGAAAGACAAGGTTGTTTAAATTATTGTTTCGGAGGAGCTAATATATTAGTTATTAGTGCTGCTCACTGAGAGAAAGTACTTTAGGAATAAATGTGTTTGGGAGGTATTCAATTTAGGAAAGGGATGCCTAATTTGCCAGGTTGGCTATTTGAGACTCCTCGAGATTTACGCTAAATCTCTTCGTTCATTCGATGAGGCGACTACGACGTTATCCTATGGTCAATGATTTGGTAGCTGTCTGCGTCTGGGAGTAGCATATCATAACTTTGGTTATTCTCTTTTCATTGTCCGAGTTGGTACCCTCTATTTAATGAGTTAACAAGGACAACTCAACAGCTATACTGCTTCAGGTTCAGGTTCAAAACAAAGTAATTGACCAACGTGAACTCGTTAGACTCGGACTAACTCTCCAGTTTTAGAAGACCTAATATTTGTGCATGAAATTAGTTAAGATTTTGAAATTCCAATTTTGAACTCAAAATTTGAAATTCAAAATTTGATTTTGTAACGGTAGGAAATGAAAACTGCATGATATAGATGTAGAGAGCCAAGTCTAGCTCTCCAAATAGAGTAATACTGTTTGGACGGACCAAATGTCAGAACAATAAAGCTTTTTGGCCCACCCATGTTACAAAACAAATGTCAGATACTTATGTGGCAGAATAGGACCCACCACTTTTCCCCTCTCAAAAGTATTATGAGGAGTTTTCTAACTTATGTGGCAGTGGGACCCACCATACCATATAAGCATTTGGCATTTGTTTTGTAATATGATCAGGCCAAACAGCAGCGCTGATGTCAGAATTAGTTAGTGCCAGAAGCATAGGTGGCATGGAAAAGTCCTTAAACTATTTTTTAGAAGGGAATGGCAGTGGGTCCTACCTATCACATCAGTTTTTGGCATTAATTTTTACATTTTGTCTGCCCAAAAGTTCTAAACCCTAAGAACACATGTTAACAAAATCCATAAGAAAGTTCCTTATGCAAAAATATTTAATGCAGGGCGCGGACTAATCAGTTGGGTTTGATGGAGATTTACAGCCATGTTTGATTGCTAAAAGTTTTGAAGAGATAAAAAAAATTTCTTGTGATATATATGTTAACCTATATATTGCAAAAGAAGAAAATGATGTTTATGTTAATTTATAGACTACTAACTTTAATATGTGCAATGCATTATGCATGTGATAGAACGGCATGCGTCAAATGTTTTAGGTAGAGAAAATTAACATGTGGATAGTTATTTGGGGTAAAATTGGCTTAATATGTAGCAGAGTACAATCTTGCTGCAACAAAAGTCAAAAGTGTGGAGTTGAGGAATCAATCCCTTTTTGTCACATTCATTAACTAATTTTAACACTAAGGACACATTTGAATGGTAGGACGTAGGAAGAATGGGATTCCTGTAGAGGAGGAATTACAAACCCATCCGTGAGTCTCTTATCTTGGGTTTGCTATTCCCTAATTTTTTAGGGAGTCACATATTCCCAAAAGAGGGATTCTAAACTTAATAAACCACTTAAACACCAAAATGAAATCACATTTATAATAATGTAATTCTATTTTGATCATCCAAATATGACCTGAATATGTCACGTGGCAAAAGGTGCTTCATACTTTTTAAGAGTAGAAGGTCAAGCCTTCGACTCTTCGAGGGGATGAAACCATGGGCTAGCCTAGTTTACAGGTCCAAATAAGTTGTACTATTTCATTCATGGATCTTCCCTAAAAGCCCATTGGGCCATGTAACGACCCAAAATAATTTAGTTGACCAGTCAATGTCATTCCGAGTCAATTAAAGTCTAATCCAATGATTTGACCGTGAAACCAATTAATTATTAAAATAATTAAACTTAGTGTTTNATATTTAGTATCACTTAACAAATCTTATATATGTATTATTTTATCAAACGAGAGATCGTTTTAGAATTATGGTTTGGATCCAGCCTAGTGGATGACTAGGTATTCTATATTGAAGAACATGGTTAATTGGATATGATGAGATGATATGAGATGAATAGAATTGATATAAAAATGTTATTGATAGATAAATCATCTCTTACACAGGTTTATGACAGGTTTCAGACCCTGAAAATACAGAGGAAACTCTTGCGAATTTTCCGTTGGGTCTAATCATTTTTAGATGTGATTAAAGTTCTGGCGAACTAGATTAGCTTAACTCTGATGTAGGTTCATAAATCTCTATTTAGGGTTGTTTTAGTACTGTTTAATCACCTGGCATAGTAAACCTAACGCCTTGAGATGCGATTCAATCTCCTAGAGATTTGAGTTTTTGAATTGGGGCGTTACAGGCCAGCCCACCAACTAAAAGCCTTTAATTCTTTAAGATTATAATTAGGCTTGCACGCGGTTTGGTTTGATGCATTGCTAAATCTAGAGCCAATCGTTGGAGTTCAAATCATTCGTCCCCATTTTGCCCAATTCCTCTTTGTCACTGCTCTAATTTGCCTTTTTTTTATATGGAGAGTGGAGATGATCCAATATATGTTTCTCGTAAGAATGTTATCCTCACCATATAAATTATTTATATCAAATACCTACCTATTTTAAAGCTCGTAAAGTCATCAAATTTTGATTCAAAAATTAAATTGTTCGTTATTTAATATAAGGATATGATTGTATAGTAATAAGATGACGATGATGATGAGTCGTCTGAGTACAGTAAGGTAACCTCAAATCGGACTGATGAATCAGTGATCCTTGGAGGAACGTCACTTCTTCTAGAGAGAAAGCTCTGTATATGGGTGAATGAGGAAGAAAAAAGGGGGGTTGTAAGAGAAAGAGAAGATGCAGAGAGAGAAACTTAGAGAGTATTTTAGCCTGAGTCTTTTTCCAGTCCCCCTTTTAAGGCTTCCTCTTTGGGATATTTATAGCCTTTCTATATTGGGATCCTTCCCCTAATTTCCTTTCTTTCCTTCCCCTTTGGGGAATAGAACAAGGAATATGGAATCTTTAGGGCACATGGCCAGGAGATCATTCTGTTAGGTGTCAGAATGATCTTCTGACAAGATTTCTTGTGAGTGGTATAGAGGTATTATAACGGTATTGCTCAGATCCTCTCATGGTACCTCTCTCTCTTTCTTTGTCTTTCTTTTGGAGTAGTCCTGGCGAGGGCGCCCTGGTGAGAGCGCCTTATTATGATGGTGCCCTGGCTCTAGGTGATGGCACTTTGGCACTCTCCCCAGGATTCTTCTCTCTTCTTACCCTCCTATCCTTCTCACCTCATATCTCCCTTCTAGAACGAAGATGACTCCTCATACCTTGTGGCGTTTACCACATATGTTGAGTTGGGTGATGTGGCGCCCATCTAGTCTTCGTGGTGCCTCCGTGGTGCTTCCAAAAGATAGTTAATACAATGATTATATGATTTTTCACTGTTAATTTATCAACTTTTGATGTAGTTAAATGTTATAAAAAGGGTTAATTTTTTGTGATAATGATCTATATAATGAGGAAAATATTTCAAACCATTAGTGTTTTAGGAAGACCCAAATTGTATCAAACCATGAACGATTTTTTTTTTCCAAACCCACGGCTAAACCATTGTATAATAATCATCCTTCCAAGTTCCAAAACAGACATTCCCTGAAAAAGAATATAATAAAATTTTAGAATATGCTTTTAGTACCTCTTCACGCGCACACCTACCAAAAGATTTTCTTACAAAAAAGCCTACCAAAAGATTATGATACAGTACTTCCAAACTCACTATTCAAATCGATCCGATAATCACAATCGTTTGTTCAACTGACTAGCCTCCGTCGGATCCTTTAATTTCAACCATAACCATCAACCAAATAAAAAATTAGGTAAAATTAACGAATCATCTTGAAAATAACACACATTGACTAAAATCAACAGTGAAATCAACGGCAGTTATATAATCACATCATCATCATCAAAAATGTATTCAATCCTTTCTTTTCTTATATATTCCCAAAACTACCCTCACAACAGTTGAAAAAACGGTCAGGCAACAACTAACTAATATTCTGGGACGGATTCCCCAATGACCTTTTTGCCCCTTTTGAGTTTTGGCTTAACCCAACTACCAGAGAGCTGAAAAAAGAAACGGAGTTGAAGAAACCAAAAACCGATTGAGAGTTCTTCTTCGCAATCTCCGTTTCATCCGCCATTGTTATCCATGTCATCATCTTCTTCTACTCTCTCTAATGGCGGCGTTAACGCCGGAAATCGTTCTTCCGGTGCCGCTCCTGGTCGAGTCGCCTCTGTTTATACCGAAGTACAAACGAGTCGTCTGAATTATGTCCTCCCTCTTCCTTCCGTCTTAAAAAACCCTTTTAAGATCGTCGATGGACCTAAGAGTTCTGCTGCAGGAAATCCAGGTCAAATTTTCATAGAAATCTGTTTCTAAATCTTTATCAGTTTAATCCACCATTACTTTGTTGTTTTTTTGGGGTAAACTTTGTTGTTGATCGGTATTTGAAATTTTTATTAGTATTTTGCAGATGAGATCGCTAAGCTTTTCCCCAATCTCTTCGGGCAACCTTCTGCTTTGTTGGTGCCAAGTGATACGGATATGTTGGGATCAAATCAGAAGTTGAAGATTGGAGTTGTATTGTCCGGAGGACAGGCGCCTGGAGGACACAATATTATTTGTGGAATTTTTGGTATAGGTCTTATTTTCGAGTTTGATTACACTGAGCTTCTTTGGGTTTGAATTTTTTTGCAAAACTAATCTTGGGGTTGTTTTAGATTACTTGCAGGAGCGCGCTAAAGGGAGTACACTTTATGGGTTCAAGGGTGGTCCTGCTGGGATCATGAAGTGCAAATATGTGGAGTTGACATCAGATTTTATCTATCCTTACAGAAATCAGGTGAAGCTTTTCATATTTTTTCTAGTCATTCACGACAAATTGCATCGATTCGATATTGTGAAGTTGAATTTTAACCTAATAAAACCTAGCTTATTATGACTTATGGTAGTCTTACTCATGTACTTGTGTGGCGTAAATCTAGTAGATGATTTTGCAGATAGAGAATAGTGACGCTGTTTCAATAGAATTGAGGTTATTTTAAGAAGGCATTAGTGCAGTAACTGATTTTCTCTGTTAGTTAACAATGATGGTCTTGTAATAAACAATAATCCCCATGAAAAACTGTTCTAATGTTAGATGTAGGGGTTTAGGTTTAGGGTTTTGGAAAGGACTAATTCACATACTGTTCTATTGAGATTCAAATTTTCTTTTGAACTTTTGCATCTTTAAGGCATGCATATGTGTAAAGCAGGTTCAGCCATTAAAATTGCGGAAAGCTGGACGGGTACATATAAAACGTTGTTTATGTGTGTATATGCATGTATATGTCGATTTACATGTCTAGCATATTAGCATGGATGCAGATAAGTCAGTGGAAGTTGGTTTGTTATTAACTATTCTTTTAGCACAACAAAGTTTGGATTTTGTGCAATGTGTCTTTAGACTCTTCCTTACATGTTTCAATACACACTCAACAATATCTTACATTGGATTCTGTAAAATAGGGTGGATTTGATATGATCTGTAGTGGAAGGGACAAGATTGAAACCCCAGAGCAGGTTATTCTCTTCGACAAATCTACAGAAATTCTTGATCTTTTCAATATTTATCAAATTGATAAGCGCTTTAGCTGTTTAATGGTTGACCTGAACTTTTATGCTCATGTTTTTCAGTTTAAGCAAGCCGAAGAAACATCAATCAAGCTAGATTTGGATGGTCTTGTAGTTATTGGTGGGGATGACTCAAACACAAATGCTTGCCTTCTTGCTGAAAACTTCAGGTATTGAATAAGATCTTATTTTCCTTCTTCTAATACACCAAAAAGAGAAATTAGCTACCCAGGCATCTCTATGTGTTGCTCATTTTATATTATGGACTTATGTCTTGCAGTTTTTATCTTCTCTCTCTCTCTCTCCCGCTCATAATAAGCTTTTAGTTATCTTTTATTACTGGAATTGGAAATGGAGATCCCCTTGATATGAAATTTTTCTTTTTTTGGATTAATCAGGGGTAAAAATATTAAAACTCGGGTCATTGGATGTCCAAAGACCATTGATGGTGATTTAAAGTGCAAGGAGGTTCCAACAAGTTTTGGATTCGATACAGCATGCAAGGTGTGTTTTCATATCCTTAGTCGAGATATGATCTTATGGTTTGTATTATTTTGGTGAACAAGTGTAATATCAGTTCTCTATTGTTTCAACTTCTATCCCCCCTGAACGTTCACCTTAAAAAGTTTTTTTAGTGCTAAAAAGCAAATGTTATTCTCCCAAGTTAATCTATGCTCCAAATTTTTTTGGGGTTCCTAGGTAGGGTAGGATATTGCTTCATTGGCTGTTATGTAAACTCACCACTTCTACACAATTATATCATGCCAGATATGGGTTAATGCAATTAAAATTGGGCATGCTACTCTACAGTGAAAAGCAGGGTCAAATTACTGATATAACTCTGACCATGCAGATCTATGCAGAAATGATTGGAAATGTCATGACAGATGCTCGCTCGACTGGAAAATACTATCACTGTAAGTTTGCTAATTCTGTATATTATCATAATCAACTAATCAAGTTTTTGCTCATTAACTTGTGACTACATTTACTGAATCCATCATTTGAATGTAACTGCAAGATTTTAACCACTGATAGTTGTGATGAACAATATTGGTACTAAGCAGTATTTAAGCAACTACATCAGACTAGAACCAAGAAGTCTTTAACGATAATTTATGTTTTTAGCTTGTAAACCAGGCCTTAGAAAACTGGTGTTTAGCAAGTAGTTTAGAATTTAGATTGATTTATTTTGAACAGAGAAGTCTTCATGCAACATAAGCTTTGCTCTAATACTGGGTTTTCTTTTTCATTCAGATTACATTTTAGTCTGTTCCGTGCTTATAGTTCTATTGTTGGATAGTATTTATGATTCCCTTTATGTCTTCAGTTGTAAGGCTTATGGGGCGAGCAGCTTCTCACATTACATTGGAGTGTGCATTGCAGACTCATCCAAACATTACTATTATTGGAGAAGAGGTACCTCCTAAATTTATTTGTCCACTTGAACATATATACATTTTATGGTAGTTTTTTTTTAGTAGTTAAACTTGTTTCGTATTAATTTGATCTACTATTTGTCTCTTTTCCCTTCTACTCAAGTGTTTGCATTTGAATATCATTTCCAGTTCAAAAGATTGCCTTTACATCCTGTCACTTCGAATGTATGATCCTGAAAAAGATTAGTCTTCCCCCTGAACCCAACTTTCTAGGGATCAGAAGTGAAAGTGAAAAATCTTCAGCTGTATGCAAGACCTCAGGGTGCTAGAATATCAAACTGGAAGGACAGGAAAACACTCTAGAAGTTAGTGATCATCTTCAAATATGCCATCAATATTGGCCATATTGGATTGCTTGGTCAAAACCCATCAAAATCTTGCTGAGTTCTCTCAAAATGAGATATGAAATTATAATGACTATGACTCTACTACAAACCCTCAAGGTTGAGTTTCCCACCACATTCAAGGTCCATTTTCAGTCATTGTGCCTGGAAATCCTTAAATATTGAAGCCCACGCGATAACTTTGAACTATGTTTTATTGATTGCTAGTGTTTGGTTTGGTAGTAATATGAGGTGCTTTAGTTGGACTGGGACTCTGGGGGGTTAATCATGACTCCAGAGAAGGGGATTCATCATTTTGAGAACTGTTTATGGAAATCATGTTACAAGTGCATTCAGTTTAGCAGGGTGATGGGAGCAGATCATTTTCAGCCATAGAAATCATGCTTAGTGCACTAATTTGCACTAGGATCTTTTGGTTGTGCATGCATTTGTGAATGGTAAAAATTTGTAGCATAACTTGAAATTCTTGAGATGCTCCCTGCTTTGGATCATCCAACAGAATATGGCGTTTGACCAACTCACGAATTTCCCCTTTGACATTAGTTTTTGACAAATCTTATCTTGCTGCAGGTTGCTGCCAAGAAGCAGACTCTGAAAAATGTAACAGACTACATCACAGATGTAATTTGCAAACGTTCAAAACTTGGCTATAACTATGGTGTCATACTTATACCAGAAGGTCTAATCGATTTCATTCCTGAGGTAATTTTTCTTTATTTATTTATTTTCTCTTGTGAGGAAAACACCTTCCCCTAGTGGATTATGATAAGGGCTACTCTTATTTGTTTAGCCACTCTTGATATTTCTCAATTTGTTTGTGTTATTGTTGCAGGTACAACAACTTATTGCAGAGCTGAATGAAATTCTCGCTCATGGTGTTGTGGACGAAGGTGGTCTATGGAAGAAAAAGCTTCGAGATCAATCTCAACTTCTTTTTGAATTTTTACCTCCGGCAATTCAGGAACAATTGATGCTTGAAAGAGATCCACATGGAAATGTCCAGGTAGTTACTTTATATTTTATGTTTGTAAATATATTCCTCTACCTAGCTTGAGTTGATTGGGTTGCAAATATACTTGGTAATGTTAATATTCTTTCTATATTTTCAGGTTGCCAAAATAGAAACAGAGAAAATGCTAATTCAAATGGTTGAAACTGAGTTGGAGAAAAGGAGACATGAAGGTGCATATGATGGAGAGTTCAAAGGGCAGTCCCACTTTTTTGGGTAATCACCAACCTTGGATTCAATTCCAACTTTCCAATAACATTTTTACCCCGAATGAGTTATGACATTGTTGGTGAATTTAAGAGGTCCTTAACATATGATGTAATTGATGAAGTAGTCATGTAATTGATGATGGATCGTCTAACTGTGTCATGTCTGCTGTTTAATTGCAATCATTTGGTGAATAGTGAATTAATAATTTTTCTTGGAGTTAATTCTTAGCCTTGTTTGTTTTTCACTTGTAGATACGAGGGGAGATGTGGTTTTCCTACTAATTTTGATTCTACCTATTGCTATGCACTGGGTTATGCTGCAGGAGCCCTGCTCCATTCGGGAAAAACTGGACTTATATCCTCGGTTTGTCTGTTTTATTTCTTTTCCCTTCCCTTTCCTTTTAACTTTCATTCATTTTGCCTTGTTCATGTTTTGAGTAAAATTAGAGAGAAATGAATACTAAAAATCGGCAACTGCTGAACAAAATTTCGAATTTCTGTTATTGCATTTCCAGGTAGCTAATTTGGGTGCTCCAGTTGAAGAATGGACTGTTGGTGGGACTGCACTAACTGCACTAATGGATGTAGAGAGGAGACATGGTACATATTCCCCTCTCTCTTTTCATGACCATATACTGCCAGGGAAGTCATTTCCATGAAACTTTGGTATAATACTAGATTTTCACCAATAACATATTAACATGCACAAACGTGTTCTATTGGTGACCCTTTAATATCTGTTTTATAACTGCTGTCTAGATTTTGTTTCCTTTGGCAGAGATTCTCGTCTAATGTGGTCTTCTCTGCTTGTCGCAGTGTCTCTTGTATTTTATTCCTCCCTTTCCACTGAACAAATTCCTCTAAAAAAGAAAAAAAATGCACAAATGTATTAACGCATGTTAGGCTGTTAACTTCATTTAAATACATGAATGTTCTTGTGCTTGTACGTGAGATCTGGATTAGTTAAAGTTGTCCCTGAAAGTGCAACAATAATGAAAACTGATAGAAGGTGTATTAGGTTAGCAGAATACTTCATGAACGTGCGCTAGGGAACTTTAAGGGTGAAGTATGCTTCAATCTAATTGGCTATCATGTTTTTCAGGTAAGTTCAAGCCTGTGATCAAGAAAGCAATGGTGGAACTTGAAGGTAAGAGTCACCTATTAGTTGATATATATGAGGATTTTCTTTGTTTAACTAAGGTAGTATTGATTATCTTGCTCCCCTTTCACTATATTTTGGTTGAAAGAAGCCAGCTTGAGGCATGTAAATGCAAAACCCCAGTAATTGGTTGTGGTGCCATACTAAGATTCCTTTTTTTAACTGCACTGTTCTGTAGGCAAATGAAAAAATGAGCAGGTATATTAACATTCCATGATAAAATTTCAGGTGCCCCATTCAGAAAGTTTGCATCCATGCGGGACGAGTGGGCTTTCAAGAATCGATACATCAGTCCAGGTATGCTATGTATACCTTACTATGATGTTACATTGCTCAATCTGATGCACTCTCAAGTACTTGTTGAGTATCAACTCACAAATCAACCAAGTTGTTTGTTTGGATGATCTCTGATGAGTTTGTGAAAAACTAGATTCATTATACATCAACTGTGCTGCTTTTTTTAGTTTAAAATGTATATTTCATTGACTAGGATTAGTTAGTTGATTTTGGAGAATATAAAGTCAGTGTCTAAGATACAATAATCAACTTGAATCAAGTTTGTGAAAAAAAATGGCCTTCTGAACTCTCACTTCAAATTTTTTTTTTCTTGGTTAACAGGCCCAATTCAGTTTTACGGCCCAGCAGCCAACAATGTCAACCACACTCTATTACTGGAGCTTGGAGCCCAAGCATAGGGATCTTATACTTATCAAGAAGATGCTGCTCACCCGACGAATTACATCTGCAGCATGCTCATGCAACAGATCGTATAATTCTGTCTTGCAATTATTACCTTATATAATGGAATAGGAAAAAGAAAAGAAAAAAAAAAAAGGAAAAACACCTTAAAACAATTAATTTTTATTAGTTTTCACTAAATTTTTTGATATATATAGATATAGATGTTTTGATGCTTTTGTTTGTTGGGGTTTAATCTATGTGAGACAGTTTTGATGCTTTTGTTGGGGTTTAATCTATGTGAGACAGGGATCCATCCCAAATAGCGTGGGACTTGGATTGTTGGAATCACCTTCTTTAAATGACACACGAGTCGGGTGTTGAAGAGTTCTGAGTCGGGTGTCGAAGAGTTCCTATTCAGATGTTTTATTATGGAGGTCTGATCATATATATTTTGTGAAGATTGACATGAAAATTTGGTTTTCAGAATCAATTAGCTCGGTCATCTCATTATGAAATTTCTAAATTCATAAAATGTACTTGACTTGACAACACATAACAAAATTAATTCAACTCTCCTATCATCTCATGTCACCCAAGAATATGCCTAACTGGTCTGGGTTGGTAGGAAGATTCATTCATACACAGTTCTGCTGAGGTCTCCAATGTCTGAAGGTCAGCCTAAAATAATGGCAAGAATCCAAGAAATGAAAATTATGTTACACATTCCATTCTTCAGAAAATATCAAGAAGAGATAAGACATTTCAAAATCCTATTATTATTATTACTAAAAATCTCAATACACAAAATACCAATTAAGAACAGACATAACCCTGAAGTCTTAAGGTTCAATACTTCAATCCTATTATTAATGATCTCAACAAGTCCGCCCAGATCTGCGATAAATATATTATTGACAACTCTCTCTATATACTGTTTTTTAGCGTAAAAATATGTGGGTTTGAGTGTGATAAAATCCTGCATCAATTAATCGTGGGTATATAAGCTCTTGGGTAAAAACTCACCATTAAAAACCCGCAAGTGTACCCAGTGAAAAAAAACCACTGACTATTCCCATAATTGGTCGATGTGAGATTTTATTAGTGGATGATGGATGGTGTTTTGCTCACCCACGTTACAACTGGTCTAAAAAATGACACTATTATATTCCTTAATCGGAAAATCTTGACCGTTCGTTGATTTAGTATGTGATTGTGAACTGTAAATTGTGGCTTAAGGCCACTTGAAAGGTGGGTGAGCAAAACGACCCTCATCTAGCAGTGTGATGTTTAACAGTTTAAATGGTAAACCATAAGGTCCAAAACCATTCTTTTGACCGTATAACAGCGTGACATTTTTAACACCCCTACTGCTAGAGTGCCGGATGATGCTTGGTTTTGATCACCCACCTGTACAAGTGGGTGAACAAAATCAGAATCTGTGAAAGGTCTAAAGAAAGACGTGAGACTGTGATCGAAAGCAGAGAGAGGGCGTAGTAGTCTAGGAGGAGGAGGACTGAAGAAGAAGAAGACTGTAACAGCAAACGAACTAGTAGGTATTTTGGGTGTTGTAATGTTCCTAGTGCGAAGGTTAATAGCTCGTAACCCAACCGCTAATCTACGCTGCTACTGTACGCCTCCATCCTCTTCCTCCTCCTCATCTTCACCCCACAACAACAAATTATTCGTTGGAGGTTTCTCTCTCTCTCTCTCTCTCTACTCTACTCTCTCTTTCTCTCTCTTACTTAAGATAATTTTTCTAATGGTGGGTTGTTGTTGTTGTTGGTTATGGTGGGGTGTTGAAGGTCTATCATGGGCAGTGGACGAGAAGTCTTTGAAAGAAGCCTTCTCTTCATTTGGTGACGTTACCGAAGGTAAAAAATAACCTAATCTTGTATTAACTATTAACCCCACCCCAACAAAATACGAATTCCTTTTTATAGCTTCTTTGATTATTTAGATTCATGCTTCATCTGTTCGATAAAATGTCTGACTGAACCTCTCTCAACGTTTCTCTTCTCAAAGTTATGGAAAAATCAAATGTAGGAGGACACTCATACCCTTGAGCATTAAACTTTCAAAACATGGCCCATATTAGTTAAATATCTGATCAGCCCGAACTTTTACTTCTTTAGGTGGAAGTTAATTTTTGTTCCAGTATGGAAACTAAAAATTGTATATTTAGATCAGTTGCTAGCTCAGATCACCTTGTTAAGTTTTATATAAATACATATGAGATAATGCATCTCCATGGACAGTTGGAGTTAGATGACGTTTCCAATTGCACCAATTCTCTGTAGGCAACTTTTCGTATCTTGGGCATCATACAGAGGATTATGTCTTCTTTTTTTTGGTCCGAGATATTTTTTGTAGAACTTTTTGGTAATCCATGACAAACCCATATCATACTTCAACTTTTCCATTACTCATGTTTGCTAGCTCAATTATGGTCCAATTGTAGCCTATAGAGAGAATTTTATACTCAATTATTTTCAACTTAAGTCGCATGTGACCAGTCTCTTAAAGGTACTGTAGGTTGATGCCTTGAGTCAAGGCCCTACACCTTAATAGAAGTCTTCAAAGCTCCAAATTATCCACTAAGAAGTAGGTTTATGTCTGTACCTTTTATAATGCCCCAGGTCTAGGGTTTGTTTTTTTATTTCTATGTTTATATGTTGGTGGTGGCAGTCTGGCAGATTGTAGTAGTTTAAAAGGTTCAATTTTTTTATCCATTTTTTCACCTAATAAGTTGACTAGTAATAAGTTATTTGTGATCGAAAAATATCATCAAGGAAAGTATTTCTTTCCTCCATATGAAATAGATCAGTGTTTTTTTTTTCATAATTTTTCTAGATTTACCATTTTATTTCTTTTTATTTTTATTTTTGGAAAAAAGGCATGTTCAAGATCTTAATGTCTTGTTCAAGGCCATTGAAGTGCCTCGCTGGATAATCCATGTTTTAAGAATTGTGCATCACAGACATGCAAGATCCACTATCCAATGGGTCCCTTCTTGGAGAGTAAGGTAAAGCAAATGGTCCCTATGAAGGATATATAGCAGAAATTGGGTTGATTTTGGCCTAGAGATATCCAAAGTAGGACCTATTGTATTATCCTCCTCTACTGTCCCTAAGGTCCATTAGAACCTTAGACAAAATATCTTACATAACATTCCTGAAAAAGTTGTGGGGTATTTTGTTTTTCAGTCAGGATCATGTATGACAAGGACAGTGGAAGGTCAAGGGGCTTTGGGTTTGTTTATTTTTCACAGGAGAATGATGCCAGATCTGCTAAAGATGCCATGGATGGAAAGGTAAGCAAAGATGCTTATTATAGTTACATAATGATATGAAGTGGGTTCTTACAAGAGATCACTGCTCAAATACCAGTGGAAGAAATAAAGCAAAAAATCAATAATTGAATCTTTTTTCTTCTCAACAACAACAAAAACAAACAAACAATCAAAAATTGAATCTTTTTACCAATTGAGCTGGTTTCTATGCAGGCATTTTTAGGTCGGCCATTAAGGATAAACTTTGCTCTTGAGAAGGTTCGTGGTGGACCGGTCGTAGTCCCTCGCCTTTCTAACATAACAGATGTCAGTAGCCGAAATAATTGAATTCCTCTTGGGTAAATACTCTGTATTTCTTCAATTTCCTTTTATTTATTAAACTTTGTTGAGATGAGTGATTGAATACCTAGCTGTAATGCAACTTTATGTGCATGATTTTCTTTTTTAATACATCTTTACATGCATGGTTATCATGTATCTGAATCGGAATTCTTTGTTCTCTTCTTATATATGGTTCTCTCCTTGACAGTTTCTTAATCGACAAACTCTTATGGCTTTGTAGAAAAGAAAATCTAAATTCTACGTACAAGACAATATTTGGTAGGAATCTCGAATGTCCAGTCAACATCATAGAGACCATTTTCACATACTAATAACACAATAAACAGCTAGAATGTTAATATCTTGACATAATTCGTAGAACTGGAAACTTTAAAAAAAAAAAAAAAAATTAAGAGAAAAGGGAAAAATGGTAAACTTTACAAAGGAAATAAAACTTTGGTTCTTGGACATTTGTGGTTTATAATCTTTGACATTGTTCTTCAAGAGACTTAAAAATTATCGGAAGAACCATGGTTGAGGAAATTCTTGCGCTGAGGATGGTGAGCTTCACGCCTTCATCTGAACTCTTGATTCTCTGTGTTCGTCTGTTTAGATGAAAGTCGTTTCACGCCGTTTTAATCTTTAACTGTTTTATCTACATCTTAATTTTTGACTTCATAAAAATATGCACTATTGGTATGGAAAAGCTCACTGAGGTGCTTTGAACTCCCTGTGCATAGTTCATAGTTCACGTGAAACAATTCATCCATATGTTCCATTACTAAATACTAAGTACTTGTTGCCATGAACTCAATTAGCTAAAATCTTTCTAGACAGTATAAAATGACTATAAATTATGATAAGCTTTTGGACAGTAAGTTTATGTTGATAAATTATGGTAATCTTTCAGATAGTCTAGATTTACAACTTATTGCCATTTGTTGGTCCTTGATTTTCGACTGTCACCGGTGCTAAACCTCCCGAACTATAATTCTTTTTAATGTTATATGATTGTTAAAGTTGGTATTACATTTTGATGACAAAAAACTGATGGTGTAAGCACACAATGTGTTAAGTAAAACCATGTATGGGCACATTGGGCAGGAATGAAGGTTGATTTTATGATTGATTATTTACAGAAAAGGAAAATGTTGTATGATCAGACATGCTTTTACATTTTTACTTTACTTAGACTGGAAAAAAAGGGCCCAGCTCAGGCCACGGTTGAAATTCACTTGCAGTTTTAAAGCCCAACGACAAGTCTGGTTTGATTTGAACTGAGGTGTCGAACCAAAACCATCCTGAATCAAATCCTTTGTCCTGGTGCTGTCCAAAGTGAGTCTCAAATTGGGATTTCTGCTGAGCACAAAAAGATTCAATTATACGCGCAATAATAATTCTCTATTCGAAAAAAAAAAATGAATATCGAAGCTAGACACTGCACGGGATGTCAAATTATACAATTTTATTATTGCACGGGATCTTTTAATTATTATTATTTATTTTTTTTATAATTATATATTGGTGGTTATCTTGTTTTTTTTTTTTTTTTGATTTAGAGAAGCAAGAAATAGTATGTGATAGTTATAGATCAAAGAGCTTGACCCCACCTTGAATTGATTATTGGGAATCCTGTTTTAACTGCTTCTTGTCTTCCTCTTAAATAAGAATTTTGAAAAGCTGATATCTTCAAAATAATAAGTAAACCACTCTAATACCCATGTAACAACTGTTGTCAACTATCAAAAACCTCATAGTTAATTGAGCCTTTGTATATTAAGTACTTTTTTTTTTAGGGTTAAACCCATATCAAAATAAACTTTTACTCTTCTTCTTATTCATGGTTCACATGCAAACTTAATCCAATTGAAGTGAAACTGCAAAGAAGTAAACTTGAGGGCAGCCCAACATAACTTTTGGATTGAACCAGGGGTGTTTAGGGTCTGTTTGGTTGGCACATAAAGCTACCTAGAACTAGAACCTATAATATGGCAACTATTCCCATTCTTATTATTTTTTGTTCTGGTTCTCAAATAGGTTGCTCTATAAGTGTGCATTGGTTTCAATTTCCAATCATGTATTACACTCGGATTCAATTCTCCCACGCAACAATAAACAATACCAATTGTGTTAGCTAACACAGTTGCTCAGTTTTTTTGAGTTTAGGTTTAGGTTTAGGTTTTTTTTTTTTTTTTTTTTCAAAAAAACGAAATTTTTTTTTTGTTTATGAACTTTGAGTAATGTTGCAAGAATTTTGAATTTGCACCCTAAACAATATCATTATAAAAAGTTTTATTTATGAACTGAATAATGCTACAGTAAGTCCGATTTATGTGAGATGTAAATTCAGGGTTCGTGTGTATCACTTCACGTATTTGAAATTTCTTATTGAATGTGGGATTATTCTTGATCAGCTCGCGACAAGTTGAGGAATGTGGTAGTGGATTAGATACTTTTTTTTGGTAGATTGTGGATTAAATACCCAATGGGTCATTGAAGTGCGTGTGTGACAAGTGGCATTGCATAGTAAAGAGTTGTTTATTTTTATCAACAACTTAGGGATCCATGCTTCCCACCAATAGCTTTATCCAAATAATAAGGTGGAATTTAACTTTTTGTGAACAGCAGCAGTTGTTTTGGCTGTTAGCTTTTGACATCCAAAACTCCTTTTTATTTCTTTTAGAATAGAAACCACATGCTCTCTCTTATCTCTCTCCTTTTGGCTTTTTTTGAACCCAAACACCAAATAGTGACTCACTGTTCACCACTCATGCCTTTCTGAGTGTGAACATAACCCACTTTTTGTGTGTTCATGTGCTGCCTGCCTGCCTTCCCCTGTTTCCTGGTCCGCACAGATTTCGGTACCCTAGAATGCTGACACGTGGAATTGGCTGGTCCTTGCAAATGGGCCCCACCTCAAATAAGTCCATTAAGTCTGCCATCAGAGTCGTCCAATGAAGCATTGCATCATAAGATCTCACACGACGTCCCCCCCCCCACATGGTATCAGACAATCTGAATCATAGAATGAGTTGACTTTCTTTATATTATTGGTGAACCAAATAAAAGTCAAATAATCGATTACCTTTTAGGGGATGTTTGGAACAAAAAGTTAGAAGATGGTTTGCAGTTCAATAAGAAAATTTAGAAGTTAGTTCACAAGATGATAAATTTATAAATTAAGAAGTCAAAAAATTTGATTCAAACACCTTGGTGTGAAAATAACAATTCCATAGAAAAGAGGTGTGTTGGTGGTGCTGACCATGGTACAGTTGTCTCTGGCGGTGGTGGTCGTGGCAGTAGTGGTGGACCGGTGGTGGTTGAACAATGGTGAAACTTCAGTTCCTAATATTATCTAAGACAGAATGGGTTGTATTTGGATTGGAGATAAGCTGCATTTCTAATAAGTCAAAAAAGCAAAAGAGAAAAGAGAAAAATAATAATAATAATAATTATTATTGTTAAAATTGATTGTATTTGGATTAAAGATAAGCTGCATTTCTAAAAGAGAGGGGATTGGAGATAAGCTGCATTTCTAATAAGTCAAAAAAGCAAAAGAGAAAAGAGAAAAATAATAATAATAATAATTATTATTGTTAAAATTGATTGTATTTGGATTAAAGATAAGCTGCATTTCTAAAAGAGAGGGGATTGGAGATAAGCTGCATCAAAGTCACACATGTTTAGATATAATGATATACATAGTGAAGAGAAAATCCTAACTAAAAATTAGTTCTCAAATTATCTCTATGTAAACCTCACAAAAATGTCGGGTTTCGATGGGCTGCAGTGAAGGGGAGCATAATAAACCTTTTTTTTTTCTAGTAAGTCAAAGGGGAAAAACAATTAAGAATAAGAAAAAAATAAAATAAAATTTATAGTTAAAAAGTAGCTTCTCATTAGTCATTTTTGTATAGAAATTGTAAAATAACTTTTGAACATTTCCGACTTCCTTGTATTTCAGATTTTGATTCACTGCGGAGACATCACAATTCAAACAAAGTAATACTAACATCCAACCGTTGAATCAATTTGAAACTATTTATTTTTTTTGGCTAAGCCTCATTGCACCCTATATTTCTCAAATTGCTCTTCCCTTATTTATACTGATCTATTGGATCTCATAAAATATTTTAAGAGCTGATTTTTTCTGAGATGATCTCTTTAACTCAACTTGTAGATCAGTCTTACAATAATTCACATCGTTTAAATAATTTTATCCCCATCTAAAATTTATCAAAATTATCTCATGAAAACCTAATTTTTAGTAGCGTTAAAAGTTTTATTCTAATGTGATTTGTTGTGAAGATGAAGAACATTGTGAGGAAAATATTCTCACAAAAAAACTAACATTTAGATCATTTCTACGTGGGTCTATAGACCAATATAAACAGGACGCAAAAATAAATAAAATATTAATAAAGAAAAAATGGAGATGTATTGAAAAATAAGAGTTGCAACGAGTTTTTTTTTTTTTAAGGTGGATTCGTATAGAAGTTTTATCCCGAAACGGAAACACAGGAAAGAACGTAACGGTTTCTTTTTTTTCTTTTTTTGCATGTGAGCATATCTCGTACGATTGAGACATCGTACCATTACTGAGTTATGACATATGACAGGTATGCTTCAACTAACTGCCCTTTTTTCCTTCTTTCAAGCAAAAAAATCAAAAAAAAAAAAAAGAATACATATATTATATATAAGTTGTGTATCTCGAGGATCATGAACTAACGAATTAATCAAACGATGTAGATTTAAGGAGGACGGTTAACCCGCATTATTTTACAAAACTGACAAGAGCTGCTCAGAAAAAAGATAGAATTGAAAGAAAGAAAGAAACTTTGATTTGAGTGTTTCAGTCTGTCTGTCTGTCTGACTCTGGACTCTGGACTCTGGAACTCAAAATCTTACATATCTTCGGGAACCGATAAAAGAAAGAAGTCAAGCGTGCATGCCATGCCCAGGTCCTCTCTATGGCATAGCATAGTCTAGAGAGAGAAAGAGAGAGAGAGAGAGAGAGAGAGAGAGAGAGCGGAGCGTGGTGTTACGAGTCATAACCATATATAGGGTTCATCAGCTAGCAGCGCCACTGCCTGCCTATTCCCCAAGTCACGAAAACCGTGAAGGCTTGGTTTCGAGATAAAGTATGCCGCACCACAGCAGCTAAACAGTTGACGTGGAGAACAATTGTAACTTATTATTTTAGTATTTATTTTGTCAAATTTCAAGAGAGAAGCTAATATTTTATTTTTTTTCTCTAATTTAGTATTTTAATAGTTATAGCAGCTCATTTTTTAGGTCATCATAGTGTTATTAAGATTTACCCTACATGAATTAGTATATGGACCGTCTGGCACACCATATGCATTGGGCATTTTCTAATTTATTTTATATATCCCTAATATGTCCCACCGATTCCTAAAACCCAGTACATTATATAATAATAATAATAAAAATTTGTGGGGTGGGTTGCCTTGACAACATCTAGTGCCAGACACCCTACTTTCATATCATCCAAGCTCGGACTCCCACCTTATATATGGCTTAGCTAAAAATGTAGAGATTAAATTTGGAGACATGTAAATGTATCTTATGGTTCTCTCCTATAAACTAAAATGTCAAATACATTGGCTCCGTTGTACAACATTTTATTCATATTCGAAATCTGTATGCACATAAAGTTACATTGTATGCCGTTAGATGACTTCAATTTTGTGTGGAGAGATCAATATGAGACAGAAGTTGAAATCATCTGATAAAGTAACCTTGTTCGCATCTTAAAATATTTTTTGAATGAATATTTTTTTCAATTGATAAGATCAGCTAATGATTAATCGGTAGATGTTAACATGTAGACTTATAACGGATTTCGAATATGTTCTATTAATCTCTTTCACCATAAAAATTTTACAATCGGGATTATTATTATTGTATTTTGGGAAAGTATGCGTGGGCGGACATATGCTTGATCATGAACTCGTCATCAATTAATTGGATGAGCTATCATCTATAGACACCGAATGGCTTACCCACATAAAGGCAAGACTGGGCATTTTTCCCATAATTTTTGGCAGATGAAGGATTTTTTTACACAAAATGTTTTACATAGGTCTTATTATCTCGTGGGGTCTTATATGGGAACGATCCAATAATTGATTTTTAGTGATGATAATCTTATTGTCATATATGTATCATTCTCATTAAATTTTTAAAATGATTGTTCGCTCACTCTAATTTTTAATTAACTTTTGATAGGGTTAGAAATTTTTAAATAGATTAAATTTTGGTGGAATGATCTGCATTGCAAGGACAACATCATTACCGAAAATTAGCCCTTCGAACTAAGCCCCACAAAATTACGTAAGAACTGTGTAAAAAGGAGTTAGTAAAAACAGCCTTCATCATCTTTTTTAAATCGGTGATTCTAGGGTTACCATAAAGCCTACCCGTAGAATTTTAAGCACGAAACCTGGGATGCTCATGAGGGAGGACGTGTTACCCATCTCCATGTACCCCAAACCACCTCCCATCAGCCCATGGTCCACTTGATCCGCAAACAAAACAAGAGATATCGCAGACAAACGTTTTTATACGACCAGTACATTAATTTTTTTTGTTAAAGACTAGTACATTTATTGCATGAAAAGCGACGTGATATTCATTTAAAAGATCAAGAATAGTAAAACCTAACCTCTTTATATTCCCATTCATTCGACATCATATAGCATGTTGCATGCACCATGGTTATTGTAACGCTGTTTTTGAGGACCTATATATGAAATGAATTTTCATCTCGGATTCAGTCTGTTTCAAAATTTGTAACACCTTCAAATCATCTCTTAAAAAGATTCGATAAATTAATTTGAGGCATTTTATTTTATTTTTTGTCGTTGATTTCAAATAAACTTTTGATAGACACAAGTTATAAAATGAATTCATTTTTCTGGATACGTTAATATACATATAATGAGAGAATTCTCACAAGAAATGTACAGAGTTTAAATCATTTTCATATAGGACTACAAAAAGCATGCAAGAAAGTGGCATTATGTTATCATGACAAACATAAGGGATCATAGAGTTGAAAATAAATATAAAAATATAAGAAAATGCTAAGCGTAAAAATACTTGGTCCCAAATATGCACTCCAAATGATGTATATGTTAAAATGGAGACAATAAACTGCCAAAAAAAGAAGATAAAAGAGATGAAGACATTACACCAAATTTTTTGTTTCGGCAGAAACTCTATTTCAACGGCCACATCATTATTTAGTAGTACTGCTAATGCATTTTGATACCAAATTTTAGTACCAATGTCATTTTTCAAAAAATTATAAGGTATCACAATGTGAGAACATAAAAAAATTCATTCTACAAAACATTAAATTTGATGGGTTGAAGATAAGCAAGTTTAGTGAAAATTTGGGAAAATTGAGGATTGAAACCTCAAATTTTCTTTCCATTGCTGGACTAAGGTTTGGTCGATGGACTGTCCATGGATGAAAAGAGGGAAAAAAAATAGAGAAATGAGTTTCAGTTAGTGAAAATTGTTTTTGATCGATGGACAGTCTATCGATCGACGGATTGTCCACCAACCGTGGAAAAGTCCTATAGCTGATTCGTACTATTAAACGATCCACAAACTAGTGTCCAGGGAGCCAGGTCTTATGGTTTGAGGTGCCCAACTTGCGACTACCTAAGATCTGAATGTTTGATGTACCGAGTAGACTTGCTCTTACTTTTTAGTGCATGGCTATTGACACGTGGAAAAAGTGGTGGGTCCGATATATACAATAACTCAATCATCATTTTGCTACCAAACAAATGCCATTAAAATAGGATGCTGTTAAAGGGGTTCCTCAAAATGTTGGGGGGTGGACAGGATAAGGAGGTGGACAAAATACTTCAAAATGGTTGGGGGGATGGACATAATTTTACTAAGGGGGTGGTTACCTAAAAATGGGTTGGTATCTTTCCACCCAACCTTAAAAAATCTCAAACTGAACCATCATCTTCACCACCCTCACTCTCACTTCACCATCGGTCACCTCCCATTCCACCGCCGGCAACTCCCCTCCACCGCCGGCAACTCCATTGCCAACTACCTTTTTCTTTTTTGATTTTTTCCACCGCCTCTACCCTCAACCACCTCTCTAGAACTCGACTTTCTTTAGATCTCACCTCTCTTTATCTAGCTAGATCTCGTCCTCCTCATAAATTAAAAGAAAAAAATTCAGTTAAAAAATATTTCAGATCTAAAAAAATTTCGAAGAAGATGACGAATTCTACCAGTTAGGAAAACTCAACCACTGATGGTCGAATTTTTCATCAAAACTCAACCACTGGTGGTCGAGTTTTGTTGAAAAGTTCAACCACCATTGGGCCGAAATAGATCTGCTACTCTTGTTAATTCACAAAAAATTTCGAAGAAGATGACTAATTCGACCATTGGTGGTCGAATTATATTAAAATTTTCGACCACCAATAAGCAGTTCAAATTTTTTTAAAAAATTTGGGCAGTTCAACCACTGGTGGTTGATTTTTTTTTAAAAATTCAATCACTGGTAGTTGATTTTTTTTTTAAAATTCAACCACTGATGGTTGAATTTTTCAGCAAAACTCGACTGGTGGTCGAGTTTTGTTGAAAATTTCAACCACCACTGGTCGAATTCGTCATCTTCTTCGAAAAAAAATTTTAGATCTGTACTTTTTTTTTGTTTGTGTAATGGCGAGGGAAAAGAAAGGGAAGGAATGAAAGAAGGAGAACGAATGAAAGAAGGGGAGGGAAGGAAAGAAGGGGGTGGGTCCTCTCGTTCTTTCTCCCTCTTTCTTTTAGTCTTCTCTCTGTCTCTCTCTTTCACTCCAGTGGTAAGGTTGAGGTGGCCGGTGGTGGAGTTCCATTCAGTGGCCGGCAGTAGAGGTGAGGTGTTAGTTTAATTTACACCCTCACCACCCCTAGTAAAAAGAAAGAAAAAATTGAAAATGTGATTTTGGACTAAAAGTTCATTTAACTTGTCCATCCCCCAACATTTTGAGGAACCCCTTTAAGAGCACCCTTAAAATATCCTTCCTCCAAGTGTTTTAAAAAACTGCCGGTAACGGCCTTCTATCGTTACACTATTATAACGGTCGATTTTCGTTACACTATTATAACGGTCGATTTTTAAACATCGCACGCTCCAACCTTCCCTTCCCTTCCCTTCCCATCCTCTTCTCCTTTGCATTACCGTACGTCCCCACACAAAGGGCCGTATGTCATCCCACGATTTGTAAATTACTCAGTTCGTTCATACGCGCCGATTTCATACATCTTAACTTTAACTTCCTCTTTTTACCTTTTAACCGATAAAGGTACGAAGATGAAACAATTTTTTGACGTACAACATCTACACTGCCCTAAAATAGCCAGTAGAGATCAGTGGAGTAGATGAGAATCTTCAACACATGATCAATAGAACTTAACTGTCCAATTGAGAATCTACTTTTTCAAAGTAGATAGTTTAATTTCTCGCATCCAATTTTTTTTTTAATATCCTACTCAACTTTACCCAGTGTTTACACTCTTTTCCAAAGGAGGTCCAAGATATAATTTTCTTGTAAAAATGATCTTTTCATCATACATATCGATACCGTTACACAACAATTATATAATTTTAGAACTTTTAACCCAATCTAGAAATTAATAGTGAACTGAACTTTTGTATTCTCAATTTCACATGCCACACTTCTACTTTCTCAAAATTAGTAAGGGATCTGTTGACTTATGTATTGTGATTTTTAAAATTATGCACGATCATTGAGTTTGAGTTTACGAGGAGATGTTCTACATTGATATTTAACCATATAGCGAATTGAATGGCTCAAAAATAATTATTATTTTTAAATGTTTTGATTTTTTTTTTTCTCAGGATAGTTTAGATAATTAGAAAATCTTATTAAAAATCAGCTATTATTTCGATGGTCATGTGTAATTTTACAAATCATAATATCATAACCAACGAGTCCTTACTTACAAATTAAAAATATATACCACATGGTCAATTGTTTTTGACGAAGATAAAATTATTAAAAACGTGTATGTAGCGAATAAAATCACTAATGATTTGTTTGGATATTGAATTCTGATTAAGATAATCCCTAAATGTGTGGAACATATTTAAGAAAACATAGTATACATGGAAGAAAGAAAGAAGAAAAATGAGTGAGAGAGAGTGAGGGGGGGTTCATGTCAACGCCAGATATAATTACAACCATGAAAAAAATGAGGAAGCCAATATTTATAAGATTATTGTGAGCACCACACTTCCACCACCATCCCCTATTCACCTGCGTCTGTCCAAACACATCAAATCATTCCCAGAATATACTTCAGAGCTAAAATCAATCTACCATTTCCTCCCTCTACTACCATAACTAGTGGATGAAGCATGCATTGACACATGTATTTTATTTTCAAGGAGTAAAAAAAAACAAAAAAAAAAACTAAGTATATCTTACATTGTTGAAGCTTTTTTTTTATATTGAGTCGAATATTATATTTAGATGGTTGAAATAAAAATCACATTTTTAAAAATATAAATTATGGAGAAAAATATTTACAAACCCGAGTGATTTTTTGGAAAATCACGTTCCTCCCTAAACATTAACTAAACATTAGAATTGAATCACATTAAAAAAATTTAAAAGTTTAACAAAAATGATTACCATATAATTACGTTTTTGTATTATAATACTAGCTTATGTAGAATTTGAACTACCTAAAATTGACTCCGTTAGATGTACTGACCTAGGCCAGTACATCAACGATCATCTTCAGTAATGATTTTACCTATCCTGTATTCCTGTCCCCACAGTCCGAATAAGGTGGCCCCTCCAAGTGGGGTGCTGACATTTCCTATTGGTTACTCGAAAGGAGCACTCCCACCTCCTAATATGCAGGAAGTGCAATGTGAAGAGAGTGGGCCCACTCTCCATCAGAACCTAACCTAATTAAGGGGATCTAATGTTAATAGCTTTGGTTAGATGATCCTCAACCATACATCATATACCGTGGACATCAATAGATGAAGATGCACCACTTGTCTTACCCTAATATGATAGTACGTGTCATATCTAATTTCCTGTCCTTCCCTATCAACCCAACACAATTAATTACTTATTAGAAGACTCATCAGTGCAACATCAGCGGAGTTTAATTTTGCTACTGAAGTTTTTGGTCCGAACTTGAGGGGAAGTAATCCCAGCCATACAATTCAATGCATTTATACATGTCCTTTCATGGGTGCATTAACGTGTGTGCCTGGGATCGGTTTTATTCAGTCTTGTATCAAAAAATGAGGTAGCAAATTCATACTCATCACACCGCTTTTCATTTCATTTTACTCCTCTCTCTCTCCTCTTTCTCTCTCTACTCTCTTGTTAATTTATTGTTCCTCTATGAAACCATGTGCTGACCTTCCAAGGAAATAAGGAAGTTTCATAGTTATTCATACCACCCACCACCCATTTATCACCCACACCTCTCTCTCTCTTTCTTTCTCTCTCTACAACAACTTCTTCAATGGAGGAACTCAAACAAGAACCAGAAAAGCAAACACAGCCTCAACCAAAACTCCAACAGACTCTCTCACCAAGTAGTAGTGGGAGGAGAAGCAACCATCCAAATTCACCTGAATTTGAGTTTTGGATGGTCAGAAACCCATCTTTCCCACAACCTAATCTTCACTCTGCTGATGAATTATTCGTTGATGGTATCATTCTTCCTCTCTGTCTCCTCTCTCACCATTCTGACCCACCTGATGATGACTCCAACACACCAGAAAAAACACCCACTTCAGAACCGGAGACGGAACTGAAATCAGAGAAGCCTGAAATTTGTCATGAACCCGGTTCGGAACCTGGTCCAGGACCCGAGTCAGCCACAGTGTTGTCGTCGTCGAAGAGATGGAGGGATATTTTCAAGGTCGGTGACAAAAAAAATACAAACAATAAAGAAGATAGAGGAGGAGATAAAGAGAAGAAGAAAGATAGGAAAAGTAGTAGTGGAACGAATAACACAGCCGAGTTGAATATCAACATTTGGCCATTCTCAAGGAGTAGATCCGCCGGAAATAGCGGAAATCGGCCGAAGATGGCGGCGGCGACTCGGAAGGTGAGTAGCGCTCCGTGTTCAAGAAGTAACTCGGGAGGTGAATCGAAGTCGAAGAAATGGCCGAATAGTCCGAGTCGAGGTGGAATTCACTTGGGAAGAAGTAGTCCTGTTTGGCAGGTTCGACGTGGAGCTACGGGTGTGAGAAGCTCCGAGGGTGTTGCACGGAGTGCAGAGAAAGGAGTGAAAAAGGATGGGTCGTTGGATAGCCGTTGGAGTAAGAGTCGGTTAGGTGTTGGTGGGGGTGGTAGTGGTGGTGGTGGTGGTGGTGTTGTTGGTGGTTTGAATTTGAATGTTCAGATGTGTATGGGTTATAGACAGAATTCGAGTTGCAGAAGCGATGAAAATAGCAGCTTGGTTGGTGGTGAACAGAGCTGCAGTGGTGGCGCCACCGGTAATGGTGGAAATGGGGTTAAACTGTTTAACCTGCGCACCCTCTTCTCCAAGAAAGTATATTAAGATGAAATAATAATACCCTTTTGTTAATTTTGTTAATTAGAAGTATGAATTAATTATCAACTACCCCTCTTTTCTTTTTCTTACTCTGTTGTTACAGAAGGATAGGATTTACTTTTTTTTTTTCTGGCTTTTGTTGTATAATTATTATGCATCCTGCCATGGATTCAGCGATTAGGACTGAAGATAGAACAGAAGCATTTCTCTCTCTCTCTCTCTCTCTCTATTAATTAAGTATTTAATGGCAGTAGAGCAGGGGGGGCATGTGATGCTCAAATAATGGTTTTGAACTTTAATGTGTAATCCATCGTTTTATGATTCTCTGTAAGGGGGAGAATTAATTGTACACTTTGTACCCAAATTTGTCGTACTTAAATTTGTCTGCACCTAATTAACCTTTTTCATGGGTAGAGATTATAAACTTCAACCACAATTCCTAGTTTGAGGATGCTAAATACTAGTCTCATTTTCTGGTTACAAGGGTAAGTTCGGTGGGAACCCTGAATCCCATGGTAAATGATGGAATAGTCTCTTTTGGGATCCCTGACTCAAATTAAGTACCTCCCAAGGTATCCTTTAGGTATTGATGGAATGATCATGGCATAATTTTCGGCCATGAACAATTAGGCATGGCGAGTGATTAACCATAGTTGGAGATGGTCTAACCATCGCCACTTCTTACCTTGACTCTTTTTGAGGGATTTATTCTCTCTTTCTTTCCCTACTGTTCAAACTCCATCCCTAAATCCAAGAGTCCCCCATGTTAAAGTGATAGGATTTAGGGGTGTTTTCAGTTCCCACTGAAACTGCTCTAAGAACTGTGCAAGTAGGATTTAGTAGCTTCCAAACGTTAGGAGTTTTGGTATTGGTCTATAATAGATCCTCATTGTTTTAGTTGTGTTTGGCCCTTGGAAATTGAAATTGAACAAAATTGACGAGAGTGTTAATAGAATTTTCGGTTTGCAATTGAGATTTTGCATCACATGAAATACAGAAGCTCCCTCTGTCTCATGGATTGAAAACAAAAATGATAAATCTCCTGCCACTGCAATTCCAGTAGATGGGTAACAGTAATAGTTTATTCAAGCTATCAAGTTAGTTTAAAGTAAATACTGTGAAGCAAAATATGTAAATGATAGATCCTGAAAATCTATTTACTGCAATAATCAGAGATGGGCCCATAACAACAAAATGTTGATAGGTGGTAACTTGCCAATTAATATCAGGATTCACAGCCAGTTTTTTTTTTGATTGACCCATTTCACACCATTCAGACTATTTCAGCCCAGTGAGGAGGAAACAAAGAGTATGTGAGCCCTTGAGGTTTCTCTGGTACAATTGTTATATAATAAGACTCCAACAAGGATCCTAGTGGTTGAAAGCAATTCAAGAAGTGAGTATGATCAGTAATAAATTTTTTATTTTTTTTTTCATATAATATCTACATTTTGTGTTCAATAGAAGATTCAAGGAGAATTACAAACTTCTCCATGGGCATTCAGAGGCTCAAATTCCATTGAAGTAACCTGAGCAACATAAAGCCATGCCTGCATTATGACTTATGAACAATTCATTTTTAAGGTGCTGCCAAATTTGTGTCAACTGCCACAATAAATCGATCCCAAATCCGTTCATTGATGACTTAAATTAGTAGGTGAAAGAGATTGTAATTTAGCCAGTACTTATCATCCCAAAGCAGAACCCGAGAAGAACTTCTATCCCCGATACGATTAAGATCGTGTTTCCAGGTTCCAAATATAATTGCAACCTCAAAACTTTGGAGCCAATGCAACTTGAAACCAAGTTATATGAGATTCTAAAACTTTATCTGAACCTTGGACCCTATTTTTTCCTGAGCCTGGGCCTGGACACGAATTTTGCTTCTGAACTTTCTGCTATTATTCTGGGCTTGGATGGGATGTGGACCTGGTGGTCAGGGGCTGGAGGAGTTACGGTTAGGCTAATAAGGTATCTTTCTGTCTCTTTCTCTTGGTTGCAGCCTATGAGTAGACAAAAGAATAATTTTTTTGAGGGATTCGATATCAAAATCTAGATTATGTAAATTCATTTTTCCAATCAATCTAACAAGCAGTGCTCTTCTGCTTCTCTCTTTCATTCTTTAAACATATTATTGGATTTAGAGTTTGGGCTAGTCTGGAGCCTGGTCAAAACGTTCTGTTTTTATATGTGCTGAATGGGAGGGAATCAGAGGATGAATTCGTATTATTTCTTGTTTCTTCATTTTATTGCGCGCAATTCTTATGTAAATCTATTTCATATTTTCATCCTTCTTTTCAAAGCTATTTTTGATTGACATTTGAATCTATAGCTTGGACATTAATTGTGTCTGTCAGGTAATAAGCAATATGGAAGCTGAAGAAATAAGATTCATTCTTAATTTCTCACACGTAGGAAGATGGATGTGGCGTGCCAGAATGACTTATCCTCTCTCTTAAAGGTTCATCTCAATAAACTCTTTATCTTCTTGTCTTACTCCTAACTTTCCTATTATTGAAAAAAAATTTGTTTCAAATAATTTAAATGCTAAAATGGTTCATTACTTATATTTATATACTAAAAACTAGTCAAAAATTTCTACTTGAAACGTATTTTAAAATTTAGTCCAACAAACATTTTCTTTTAGTCTAAGGCCTCTAAGTAACAGACTGAAAGGGTTTCAGTGTGTGTAAAGAGGATTTCAGTGTGTAAATTACACATTAAAACCCTCTCCGAAGAGTTTCAGTCTGTTACCTAGGGGCCTTAGACTAAAAGAAACTTTTGTTGGGCTAAATCCTAAAATATTTTTCAAGTAAGGATTTTTGGCTAAAATTCCCCTATATTATTATTATTATTATTATTATTATTATTTCCCCTCACTATTTGCTGAAGAAAATAAAAATGAAAAAGATATAGTTCTTCCTTTTTTTAGTTGAAAAAAGATGATTGTTCTAGTGTACTACCGTCGGATTTCCATTCTGTAGGTTCTTCGGTAAGAATATCATT
Source organism: Macleaya cordata (assembly GCA_002174775.1). Lineage (NCBI taxonomy): Eukaryota > Viridiplantae > Streptophyta > Magnoliopsida > Ranunculales > Papaveraceae > Macleaya > Macleaya cordata. Next base: position 594,669 of record MVGT01003688.1, on the reverse strand, counting down.
ATCCAAAGAATAAAGGGTCTAGACAATAAAAAGCTAACTTTTTGGAAAAACGATCAACATGATGGAGAGAATATCCTAACTTAAAATGAACCCTAAAAATCATCCAAAAATGCCCTCTTAGTTTTTTTTTTTATTGCCTAGGTCCTTTATTATTCAATCTAAACTCTTTATTCTTTAATCTTGTCTCAATTCTAGACCCACGTGTGACGTGTGGCATCATTTCATTTAATAAATATGGGTATTTTTAAGGTTAAAATGGGGTGGGTGCTTGTTTTGTTTATATATTCAAAATAGTGATTTAGGTGCAATTAACTCAAATTAAAGAGTTTTTAGTGTCGTGCTATTTTTGCCAATTTGTCTACCACTGAATTTTCCGACCTATAAACAAAAATAGGTATATAATTTAGTTCCATTCTATCCATAATTTTCATTGCGCGCATTTTCTAAAACTGAGGTGGATCTCCAAGTGAGGTTCGATCTTTTCCTATTTAGATAATATGTGATGTTTATTTGAGTAACCTTCGATGCTGCAGTCGAGTAGGGATAGTCTTTGGGCCCATTGGAAAGCTGCTAGTGCTGCTTAGCCTTATAGTTCTTCGGAAGAGAGAAGCATCTGTCGGCTCTTGCTCCTTTGCAGTACCTGGTCCTTAGTCGTAGGTTTTCCAAATCTTAAAACAAGGATACAAGAAACGAGAAATTCTCGTAGAATTTAAGTCTAGCCAAAAGATTGATATAGATGCCAAACATGCGTCGTGTATCACCTTTTAGATGTCTATTAATTAAGTAGGGATTTTACTATTTGAACATTGGGATCAAATGTTACAATTGTAACATTAGACTGTGGGGCCCATATAGTTAAACTTTAAGAGTTAAAATTTTGTGACGTTGTTCTTTTCACTATGGCTCTGCTTGTTACACCATGAATATTCGCAAATGCAAAAATTCATGGTTTATCATGTGTTTGTAGATGATTGATGAGGGCATCTAATAACAAATATTTGGTGGGAATATGCTTACAAAATAAACGATCTATTTTTTTTTTTTTCTAATTTATAGAATTTTAATTAGCACATACAAGAACCGTAAATTTTTGCATTTGTAAATATTCACGGTGTACCAAGCAGGGCCTATGTACATCATTCTTATAAAAAATCAGCTCATTCTAAAACTTCTAACCCCATCAAAAATTGATTAAAAGTTGATTGTAAATTAACGGTGAGAAATGAATGGTGAGGAAAAGAATCAATTTTTGATGGGGTTAGAAGTTTTAGAATGGACTGATTTTTTGTAAGAATTATATGCATAGTGAAGAGAACAACCTCGCAAAATTTTAGTTCTTGAAGTGTAACCATTTGGGCCCCACAGTCAATTATAACATTGGTTTGAATGTTCAAATAGCAGCTTCCTAGCAAGAGAAGCTCAAAAGTTTTAAGTGGCCAACAAAACAATGCATTACAGTGGAGTCTGTATCAAAAGTTTGATACATAATGATGTAGTACAGAGTTGTAAGTTTTTGACAACATTGGATAGACCGATCTAGGAGTTCAAGTTGAGTGTTTTTATTAGGCCTGTCAATTGAGTTGGCTGGCCCGAAGCCCGTTCATTTGGCTCGATAAGTTTTGGGTCGAGCCTTATTTGAGAATGAGCCGGACTGAATTTGAACAAAAAATAAGGTCTGAATTCATGTTTTAGCCGAGTTTGGGAATTATAGAGTTTTAGGCCCAGCCTAAATACTAATTAACATAGAGTTATAATTTTTAAATCCAATAAATTATTTATTCTTTTTCTTTTTTGAAACCACCAAATTAGTTATTCTTTTCCATGAAACTCAACACATTTCAATCTTTTTCTTTTGAAATACAACATATTGTTTATTATCTTTTTTAAAACTAAAAAACTCATTACTCACTTAAAAGTAACTATACTTGGCTCTAGAATAACCCAATGCGCCAAATGTAAACTAATTAAGTTTATTATGTGTTTGAAAAATTATATTTCAGATAGAGTTTACCTGCTAAGGATTCTGATATCCCATAGATTTTGAGGTAGCGCATGGTGAAAATTTTCACGTAATAGCATGAAGAATATGATGTACCAGAATGTTTAATTACTTTGTAATTTAATATTGCCTTTGCTGGTTCGTTAATTTATAATAAGTGGGTAGCATTTTTATAATAATCTTAAGATGTAACTTAATATTCATAATAAAATGTTATTGGTGCTTAATCTATTTAATTTTTTTCATATGTAGGTTCAATTGATGGATTTTTTTTTTTTTTTTTTTTTCTGAGAGCATATACAGAGATTTAGTTTGAGGATAAGGCTGGAGAAATGAAGCTTTTTGGCCTTCTTTTGTAAACATTTAATTTTAAGGATGACTTATATTAATCTTTAAACTTAGTTTTTGAGTGATGGTTATCTTATAACTAGTTTAATGTCAATTATGAATTTGTGATTCTTGATTTTTTTTTTTTTTAATAAGAACCTTATTTTAGGTTTTTAGACTTGTACGTCGTAACATATATATTTTTCGAGCAAGCTTGAATTAGGCCCGAAGTCTGAAATTTTATATGGACCGAGTTTGGTCAAAGATATTTAATTTCACTTCGGCCAAGCTTGGGTTTAAGAATGTTAAATATATTCCGGGCCGGATTGAACATCTATAAGCCCGGCTCACTTAGCCCAATTGACAGGCCTAGTTATTTTCATAGCCAGACCGACCGAGAATAGATGTGGGTCAATCCCGAAGTTCAAATCTTCAGCATGAGTCGACCGGGATGTATTGTGGGTCGACTGACTGAGAACCCCCGAGAAAGAATTCGCACTACGGGAAGACTGAAGCCAAATCCCAGTCAATCGGAGATGTGTCGGCAGCTTTGCAAAATTTTCTAATTTTGAGTCCTTTTTAGACTCGGATTCCTATTTCGTTGATACCTCTTGTAAAAGCTATAAATACGGAGGACTTAGTTCATCTCAAAGTATCCAAATCAAGAGTATTGGTGTTCTTAAAAAGGACAGGCCTAGTTATTTTCATAGCCAGACCGACCGAGAATAGATGTGGGTTAATCGCGGAGTTCAAATCTTCAGCATGGGTCGACCGGGATGTATTGTGGGTCGACTGACTGAGAACCCCCGAGAAAGAATTCGCACTACGGGAAGACCGAAGCCAAATCCCAGTCAATCGGAGATGTGTCGACAGCTTTGCAAAATTTTCTAATTTTGAGTCCTTTTTAGACTGGGATTCCTATTTCGTTGATACCTTTTGTAAAAGCTATAAATACGGATGACTTAGTTCATCTCAAAGTATCCAAATCAAGAATATTGGTGTTCCTAAAGTTCAAGGAGAGATAAACTTAAAATTTTGATATTCTTGTGTGCTTCTTGTGAGTTTTGAGGGTGAGGTTTTGAGAAGTGAGAAATCTTTGTAATCATCTTCATTGTGTTAATTGAATTGATCGTGCTTTTGTTAGAGATTTTTACCCGATTTTAGGGTTTTCCTTATAAATCTTATGCCTTGTGTGATTAGTTTATTTGTTCATCTTTTTCTCTTGTTCTTTGTTTCATCTTTCTACTTAACGATCATGGGGTTGGGACCAAAAATCCTAATAAGAGTCTCCAGAAAATTCAATCCAATTGAAAAGAGAAGCTCACGGAGAGGGAGCTGATTTCCCTCTTTCACTTTGCTTTTTCACTATAATCTCCAATTTTGACCTTGTACAAATTTTGTATTTTATGTACTATTCAATTAAATTTGCAATGTTTAACTTATGTAAAATCAAATTTACATACCATTGAATAATTGACTGCGGAAAAATTATTGCACTTCGAATTTGCAATTTTGAAGTTGTGCAAAACTAAGTTTGAGAAAATTACTTTATAATTTTGAAATTACAATATTCTAAGTGATGCAAATAAAAATAAAATTGCATTCCATTTTTCTTAAGAGATTGTGTTGAAAGAATTTTAAGAAATTTAAAATTGCATTTTTTTTTTGCAAAAGTTTATGTAGCCTACCGCATTAAAAGTGCATAGTTTTGGACTTTTTGTTTGTATTTGCAAATTTCTTATGCAAATTCAATTTTACAATTCTCAATTTGAATTCAATAAAAAAACTCAGTTCATGTATATAAATTTAAATATGCAATTTGAATTAAATTTGCATATACAAATTTGAATATTTCGTAAATATACATTTTTTTAAAGTATTGTTAATTGATCTCATTTCGAAAATCTCAACAAATAATTTCTAAAAATATAATATTTATTTAAAGCTAATTTCTATTTATTTAAAAATTATGTCATTTTTGTGACAAACTATTCTTATGATGATGCATTGTTGACAGGTCTTTGCATGTTACAACTGTTCAACGAAGTGAAAAGTCTTGTGTACTCGAGGAATCTATCCTAAAGTAGTGAATTTCACCATTATGGTAGGTGTTTATGGAATTGGACAAGGTTGGAATGGCAAGGAAGGCTTATTGGAGGAAGCAGAAATGGCTCCTAGTGTCATAATACATACTGTGTTGATAAATTTTCAAAGTAGCTAGATTTTGAAAATGCTTGTAAATAAAGTTTGGCTAATGGGTGTGAATTTTTAGATGGAGGAATGATCTTTTTTTTTTTTTAATTAAATTCTAGTGAGATGGAACACAGTTCATATATGCTTGTTAAAGAAAAATTACTTGCATTTTGAAGTTATGCATAACATGTACATATATATTTGTCACACAAAGCTAGAGAATGGAAAAAAATTTTTAAAAAAAAAAAATTAGTAACCATGTCAAAGTGCCTAAAATTCAAACTTCGGTAGGAAAAGTATATATTTTTGGTTAGGGCAAGCTAGGAGGTTCCCCAAATAAGCTCTCAGTGAGTCAGTGGGATCCTCAATTTCACAAAAACAACTTGAAATTTGAGGAACGTTATAAAAATAGGTGTTGTTTGCAAGTTTTAGGGCATCCCTTGGTCGATGGACAGATTCTCAAAATTTGAGAATCCTGACTGGGTTTGCCTCACTCAAATTTTAAAATTAGTGGTGTGGATCCTTATAAGATATGAGGATCCCACGGGACTTACTCTGAGGAAATAATTAAATTTTTTTTTTAAGCTAAAAACTGGAAAAGTAAAACACAGAACTTTGAACATTGTTCTGGGGGAAGAAACGGTTGGAAGTTCATACATCGAAGGTCCAATGCTGCTGAGTGCTGGGAGAGTATAAATGTGAATGAGATTAAAAAAAAAAAAATATGTGAATGAGATTTTGTTTAGGGCAGCTAGGACTGTACTGCAGAGATCATACCCAGTGGGACCCACCCTAATAAGAACATAAATAAGAGAGAGAAGAGAACTTGACCAATTCTAGATTCATTAAAATTTCACCCTCGTGCACCTGCAACACATTACATGCATGCTGAGACTAGTAGTGCTGTGTCATTTGTTTGTACCAACTCCCTGCATTCCAATTCCGAATGAACCATCATCAATTCAAAACGAGACGATAGTACCAATAACAACTCACCAATTTCTCAGGTGTAGGTCACCCAAAATCCCATGAATTGAACAAGAAAGAAATAGTCTACATCTCTATCTCACCTAGTACTAGTAGACTTGGCAACCGGTCGGCTTGGGGTTGTTCTTAGGTGGGTCAAGACTATCAAACCTTAAACTTGACTAATCTATGAACTTATTATTTTTTAAAATTGTAACTCTTTTTTCTATATAAAACAAAAAAAGAGTCAAGGTTGACCCTAACCCTAACAAGATTGAAGAGGTAACTGGTTAGAAATGTTTAACTCTAAGCAGGGACGGAACCAGAAATTTTAGTTGGGGTGGACTTAAGTAAATATTTTTTATTTTGAGATCTAGAGATATATAAATTTAATTAAGTTGCTTGGTACATAAAATTTTTGTACAATTTTACCCTGGGCTAAGATATCAAATCCCTCTTAAATCCTAATTTTATTAGCTTTTTTCTATACCCTTATTTTTTTTTCTTCAAACTTGGGGTGGGCTGAAGTCCCCCCAAGCCCCTTACTGGTTACGTCCCTAACTCTAACCCTGACTTCTTACCAAGTCTGATCTCTAAATATAAGGTGATAGTAAAGGGGGTTTAGTTTAATGGGCCCTGTTAACGTGTGCCCTAAGGGGCATACGATAAGGTTAAAGTTGAAAAATGCTTTTGGTATATTAGAGGTATTCAAATCAGTTCATTTTTGTGGGTAGAATGTTATCATCTTTTTTTAGTACAGTAAACCTTTTGCTGTAACTTCCTTATTATTAATTGTCTTTAGTTGCATGATTAAGTGCTTGCACTTTATTTACATGCAATCATAAAAATATATATAAATAGAGTGTAAAAATAAGGTATTGGTAAAAGTTGGACGGGTTGAGTCTGACCGACCCTTGACCATCAAAACGTTGGGTTGGGTTATTGCGTCAAGTTTTTTCTGCCTTGGGTCACAGTCAGGAATTTTGAAAACTTTATTTTTAGTTGGGCTCGGTCAAAGGGCTTAGTCAGCCCAACCCAACCCGAGCCCGACACCTATATATAACTAGTCACATCTTGCCTTATTTATCACTTATTAAGTAGACTTTTTTTTTGACTTTTTTTTTATCATACATTTAAATGTAATAAAATTCTCCGCTTTAGGTTGGGTTGGGTTGAGGTTTCAGAATCTTAAGTTGGACTCGGTCGGCATATCAACCCAACCCTACCCGCCCGGCTTTTACCCCATCATGGACCTGTGGCACACAAATGTACTCGACGAAATTGGCCCAAATAATAGCGCAGAGACTTGGTGGCTACAAATGAGCAGCTAGCTAGCTAGCTTTGATATATGGGTTTAGAGTTGGGTGGGAATGAATTGGTGAAGCATCTCAATCCATACAATTCCATTCATGTCTCCTTAAGGGAGTAGGGTATAAGATTAGACAAGAAAAAGATTGACTTGTCGGCCAAAGAAGACAAGTGTTTTAATGTCATTCCCTGGAGATTTTTTTTGAAAGGAAAAGCTTTGGTCGATGAGGGACCCTCCTCGGTCTTATATATATGCAACTCATGTATCATATCAGTTATTACTAGGGGTCGATGAGGGATTATTACTAGGGTTTTGTTTTGGACATTTACATTGTGCAAGGTGAATGTCTTTTCTGTGGTATCATAGATTTGATATCTTCATTTATACAGTAGATCCGTCACAAATCATACACATTGATATATTTAATAAGCTCGGATCGACTTACAGCCTTATACGTACAGGTTACGTGTACAGGCTTTTGTGGGGCCCACATGAGGCTGATCTAGGGTTTGATTTTTTGTGAGAATGTTCTCTTTATCATGTAGATAATCTTCTCTAAAAATACGTTAATTCTAAAACTTCTAACCCAATAAAAAATTGACTCTTTTTTTCATCGTTCATTTTTCACCAATAATTTTTAATCAACTTCCGATCAATTGTTGATGGGGCTAGAAGTTTTAGAATGGACTGATTTTTTGTGAAGATGATCCACGTGGTGGGAAGAACATACTCATAAAAACTCAGCCCTTAGATCAGGCTCATGTGGGCTTTATATGAGCCTGTACATATAACATGTATATATAAAGCTGTAAGTCGATCCATTCTCATATTTAATACCACATTTTGAGAGTCTATGTTATGTGTTAGGCACTGTTTGGTTAGGAGTTGACCTAGGATGGCCAGTGCCAAATGACTTGAAATTGCGCCGCACAATCAGTATTTTTTAAATTTTTTTTTCTTTGGATGTTATTTGTGTTCATCTTTTTGGTAATCATTTTTATAGTCTTTCGAGTTTGATCAGCAGCAATTAGGGGCGGAAGCAGTAAGGGTTTGGGGGCTTCAGTCCACCCCAACTTTCGAGAAAAAAAGAAATTAGAAAATTGAAAAAAGTTAAAAAATTGGAATTGGATGCCTTAGCCCAAAGTAAAATTATACAAAAAATTTGTATAANGGTAATATTTTCGAGAAAAAAAAAACAAAAACAAAAGTAATGTCTTTTGCAGCGGTATACTTCTTTACCGCCACAAAAGATTGGCCTTTTACAACGAGCATACTTCATCCGCCGCAAATAATAGGTCTTTTGTAGCGGCCAGGAATCAGTTGACGCTAAAGAAGGGTTTTATGTGACGGTCTCATTCGGCCGCAGGAAAAGCGCTATTTTGCAACGAAATTTTCTGGCCGCTGCAAAAAGTCTGCTGCAATAAGCCATTTTTCTTGTAGTGAATTGTAGGGTCCATATGAGGTTGATCTAACGGCTGGCGTTTTGTGAGAATGTTCTCTTCTCCATGTAGATCATTTTCACAAAAAAAATCAGTTCAATCCAAAATTTCTAACCCTATAAAAAATTGACTCTTTTTTTCATTATTTATTTTTCACTGTTAATTTTTAATTAACTTCCGATCAACTTTTACTGAGACTAGAAATTTTAGAATGGACTCATTTTTGGTAAAGTTGATCTACATGGTGAGGAAAACATTCTCAACAAAACTCAACCCATAAATCAGCCTGTACATATAACATAGACATATAAGGCTGTAAGCCGATCCATTCTCTTTAAGTATATATGTACACCCCAATTTTAGATGTGGGTCACGAAAATCAAACTCTTATATTCCTTAAATGCATAGATTTGACGCGTTGTATGATTAAATGTGATTGATTCCTTACTAATACATTTTTTATCGTTTTGTAGTAAAGGGGAATTCTGGGTTTGCTTTGATCAAATCAACAATCCGAAGGGCATAGTCAATAAATAAATGAATAATGCTAAGGACAGATTTGAAAGGAATGATCTAAGGACTGATTTTTTTTAAGAATGATTATTTCACTATGTAAATCATCTTCTAAAAATCATACTATTTTGATACTTCTAACCCACTCATCTACATGATTGAACATTTAAAGTTTAAATGGGTGGATCAAAATTTCACCATGTCGATAAGAGGGTTAGAAGTGTCTACAGAACAATGTGATTTTTTTGTGATGATGATCTTTTTGATCAGGCAATCATACCAAAATCAGATCTTGAATTATCTCCATGCGAACTCTAGAAGAAACACGGCCCGAAAACCTCCCCATGCATTACACTCTTAAAACAGATGAACACAATGGTTTTATTGCCTTTGTACGACTTAGTTTCTAACCAAACTCCCAATAGTACAAAATCTAGATTTAAAGAGGTCTGGGATAACTTGAGAGGGTTTTGCCACCAAAATTTCTTATTGTTGGTGACAGTTTCGATAGCTATGTTGATGACGTATTAAAATCTAGGTGGATTTTATGATATCTTTCAGATTTGATGGATTTTATCTTAAACAACGAATTTAAATCTGGATTTTGTTAACATGTGCCCTTAGGGCACATGATAAGCTTTTAAGTTTTGTGTTTTGTTTAATTTTTTAAGGTTGTCCAAATGGGCTGATTTTTGGATATGTATATTATTTATACTATTTGGACCATATCTAAAAAAATCAGCTCAATCCGAGACCTCTAGCACCATCTAGCACCACAAACACTTAATTTAAACTTTAATAGTGTGAATGAACGGCTTACATTTAAAGTGATTTGTTTGGAGGGTTAGATATTTCTGATTGAGCTGATTTTTTATAGACATCTTATAAATAATAATAATATTATGTCTACAAAAATTCAGCTAATTTGAAGACTTCTAACTTCCAAAAAAACTTCTTCGAAAACAACCTTATCGTGTGCCTTAACAAGACCCTTTAAATCTAGATGTTATATTTCGATTTTGTGAATCTTAAGATCACCTCCCTGCCCTAACCCTAAAAGTGGAATATATTTGACTTCTAATGAGTGTAACGAATCTTATGTGGGCCTAGCCTAGCTATGTTGCACGAGCTGTGATTTGATAGAAGTTCTCTAATAACTTCAGATGATCTAACTTTTTCCACTAAAATTAATCAATAATTCAGTTTTAGACTTTAGTTTAGTGGTGGTTGTTGATCAAATATGCTTCTATAAACTTTTTTAAATGATTTTTTTTCCTCAGATGACTTTTCAATCTTAAGCATACAAAGTCAATCTACACCTTAATTTTGGGTTTTGAAATAATTAAAATCTGAGTGGATAAAAAGTCTATAGAAATTCACTAATCAAAAAAAATCTATAGAAATTATTCATTATTCAAATACAATTTACCAACACAATTAACTTTGGCGCAATAGTCCATACCCCTTTTCATTGTTGAAGAGTTTGTGTGTTCAAGTCTTCTTGGGAGATGTGTACTTTAAAGGATCCGGAAATGTTGATATATAACATTCTTGTTGAGGCCATTGAGAAGGTTTTAAAAGAGCTTGTTGTAAAATGAAACGTACCATTGTGCAATTTAATCCCTCCCAAATCTTGAATTTTTTTTATAGTCTGTTTGGACAAGGGATTTGGGGGAAGGATTTTGTGGGGACTACGGATTTTGAGGAAAAATCATGTTATATTTTTTCTCAAAATCTCTGTTCCCCACAAAATCCCTCCCTAAAATCCCTTGTCCAATCAGACTATTAGAAAAAATGGCAAACTCTTATTGAAAAGAAAAGTGAAAAAAACAGAAGGCCTCAGAGGGAGATTACGTAGACTCAATCAATGCCTCCCATCAGAATAACAAGTCATCAAAGGAAAAACCTCAAAAACGTTCTCCCTCAAACCCCAAAGAAACAGCAAAGACTTCACCTTGTTGATAATATTTCACTAATAGCTGATTCTTTAGAGTTAAATTCCCTGTCATTTAGTTCGACCTAAATGGCCTAACAGATTACATAGGGCAACAACTCCCACTTTCTTCTTACTCGTTATTTTATTCAGGAAACTCCACTCCGTGAGGATCTTCATTAGGTTCTCATTTTTCACCCAAGAAAATTTTAAACTCTTGGATTGTTCAGTCTTTTAACATTCTACCAAATTATATGAGTAGTTTTGCTATTATGAAACTCAAATCGACATAGAATAGATCAAAGGTGACTAAGGATGTCGTGGGCAGAAGTGGCGCGTGTACCAACGATTCCGGTGGCAAGGAGAGGAGCTCAGACGTCTAGCGACAGACAGAGAAGGGGAAAGCTTGGATCAGAAAGATGGCAGTTCGTTGAGGTGGAGAATAAGAGATTTGACTTCTGGAAAGGTTTCTGGGGCTGTGAGGAAAGGATCACCATTAGAGAAAAGGGTCCAAAATTTCAGTCAAGAGTGGTGGTTAGCTATGAAGGTGGCAACTGGGCCGCTAACACTCTAATACGATAGGTACAAAAATTGTGGAAAGGATGTGATCATTGGACTTTCAGGGGCGATAATGAATGGTTGATTTTGACACGGGACCAAAACAGGGGTGGAGAGTTTTTAAAACTATCAGTACCTAATAAGATAGGTTCTTTCAACTACTATTTTTTTCCGGCGGGTCACGACTATAGAGGATGGACGGAAGCAGGAAAAATGTTGGGAAATCTCTATACTGGGAACAATGATGGAGGATGTTGCCAGAAGATCATTGAACCCAGGACTTCTAAGGATTCGGCTAACATTGATGTTAGTCGTAGTACACCAAGGAAAGATATATACTCAGTGTGGGAGAACTCATTGGTAGTGGAGGTGGACGTTGAAAGTGTTAGTTGGACGGAAGTATCTTTCTGGATTAAAGACCATTTGAAGTTAAAAGGGCGACTGACTTTAAAACCCTTCCTTAGTAAGAAAGCTATTCTGTTATTGGAGGAGGAATCTGAGTTAGTAAACTCAGATAAACACCAGGTCTGGACCGTGAACGGCGTTCAGGTGCAAATTAGACCGTGGTCACCCTTTTGCAACTCCTTATTGGGTGGCACTCTGCCGTTTAAGACTCCAACTTGGATTTCGATTAAGGGAGCTCCGTTTCCGTTATGGAACGAAGATTTCTTCAGGTTCATAACCTCTAAGGTGGGAGGTTTGATAGGAGTTAGCACCCATTCTCAAAACTTGGAGGATCTTACTGAAATAAGATTAAAGGTCGGAGGTCCCGTCCCAATAGATGGGTGGGCTTTTCCGGTGAAGTTCGATGGCTTCGAGTTTGATGTACTGATTAGTAGAGTAGAGGAGCTTCAGAATCGTCCAAACCCGAGATTTAGGCCGGTGGTTATACAATCTAAAAACTTCATTGGACAGTGTAGTCGAGGTCCGATGGAGTCGATGGAAGAAGGTATGATGGACAGGGAGGGTAAAGGCGCTGTCGAGCTACCATTGGCTGGCCATAGAAGTCAGAATGTTGAGATGACAGGTACCCAATCAAAAGCTAGAAATTCAAATTACCAGTCAGAGGAGGTTATAGAAAGTAACAGTAGGTCAGACATTCAGGGCAAAGCTGGTTTGTCTATGAACAGGCAAATAAGGAGACATGATACGGAACATTCTAGGGTGGAGACATGTAACAATGGGGTTAGGTGTGAAGGGGCAGATCAGGAGGGCCCAATTGTTGGTGGGCCCATTAAAATAGTTAGGGAGGATAACGTTTGGCCGTGCAAGGAACTTGGGCTGTGTAAGGAACCTCAACATCACTGGGACCCAAAAGAAAGATCCATATCCAGTGGATGGCTACCCAAGGGTTTCATTTTTAAAGTCAGAAAGAATTCCAAGAAATTCTTAGAGAAAGAGATGGAGTTAGCAACGATTGAAGAAGGAGAAATAGAAGAGAGTGATGGGTCGGACCCACAATCTCCACTAAATAAAGAAAGAGATTTTTCTTTGAGAGAGACGGTAGATGGATTAGAAGACCGTGTTTGCATCCAGAGGAAAAATTCTACATATTTCAGTTCTTCAGACAATAATAGCAGGTCGATGAGTTTCAGTTGTGGCGTTGCAGAATCCATCAACTCAGTTAAGGATTCGATAATGGAGAATGAGAAAGATGAGAGCAACAAATATACTGAGGTAATCTCTAGTACGCCTATTTCCCCTCCTGATTCGTATTTTGATGCAACAAAAACTGACAAAGTAAAATGGGGGGTTGCCTTAGATTATGTCTACAAAAAATATGGAAAAATTTTTAAAACGATGAAGGAAGTGGGGGAAGGGGTGGGTATAATTTTCTCTAAAGAGGAGGAAGAGTTTGCACAGATGGTGGCTAGAGCTGCCAATAAACACCTTAATACATTTCAGACTGAGCTAGAGATGGGGGAGGAGGCAGAGGTGGAATCGTGAAGGATAGTTTTTTTGAGGTTTTCTGCTGCTGGGGTTTTCTCATTTTAATGTTTAAGTTAATCTCTTGGAACATTAAAGGTGCTAGGGATAAGAAAAAGAGGATAAAAATTAGGAGGTGTTTCAAGATTTGGAAACCCTCGGTTGTGGTTTTGTAGGAGACTAAGTTGGAGGAATGTTCAGAGAGCATAGTCCGCCAGTTATGGGGTAGAGGGAATTTTGGTTGGACGGCCCTAGATTCGCTAGGTCTTTCAGGTGGTATTTTAATTATCTGGAATAAGGATGTGGTGCAGATCATTGATGAAATTAAAGGTGTCTTCTCTGTAACCCTTTCTTGTTGCAATGTTTCGGATAACTTCAAATGGTCCTTGTCAGGAGTTTATGGGCCCTGTGAAGCTTATGAAAGGAAAAGGATGTGGAGAGAATTAGAGACAATGAGATTGGTGTGGGATCAGCCATGGGTGGTGGGGGGGAGATTTTAACGAAGTCCGATTTATGAGCGAACGAAAGAACTGCCATCGTATAACTCGGAGTGTGAAAAGTTTCCAGGCTTTCATTGATAAAAATGAGCTCGTCGACTTGCCATTGGCTGGAGCGAAGTACATGTGGCGAGGAGGCCTCTGACATTCTAGCCAAAGTAAGCTGGATCGATTTTTAGTCTTTCCCGATTGGGAGGCGCACTTTCCAAATATTTTTTCTGCTGCTTTGCCTAAACCATTATCGGATCATTGTCCTATTCCTTGTGCTGTGAAAGTATTGATTGGGGCCCTACGCCTTTCCGTTTCGAGGCGATGTGGCTCCAAGACCCTAACCTTCTTGAGAATATGCGAGTTTGGTGGTCCTCTTTTGTTTTTTCAGGTTCTGCAGGTGTTGTATTCGCCAATAAGCTGAAAGCTCTAAAAGAAAAGCTTAAAGAATGGAACTCCAACATCTTTGGTAGAGTGGATAGGAGGAAGCTGGAAGCAACACTTATCGAAATTGAAGGTTTGGACAAGGAAGAGGAGGAACAAGAGTTAGATCAACAACAGTGGAACAGGAGAGCCGAGTTGCAATCTGATTTCGAAAAGCTCTCAGTTATGTGGGATAACCATTGGCAGCAAAAAGCTAGAATTAGAAGGTAATGGATGGAGATCGTAATACCAAGTTCTTCCATTGATCTGTGAAGCTTAGAAGTAGGGTGAATACTATTCAGACTTTGAAGATTCAGGGCAGGCAGGTAACAGAGAAGGGAATAATCAAAGATGAAATAGTGAACTTTTACGATAATCTATTCAAGGAGGAAACTGGGCCAAGACCAAGCATCGAGGGGATGAACTTTAAAAGAATTGATGACTTTGGGGCTTCTTGGATTGAGAGACCGATCGTGGAAGAGGAAGTGGTAAAAGCTATTAAGGCATTGGGTCAAGATAGGGCACCAGGGCCAGACGGCTTTCAAATTTTTGTGTTTAATGCTTGTTGGGACTTCATGAGGGTTGACTTCATGAGGGTGGTTAGGGATTTTAAAAAATGGGGCGTCATCAATAAGAGGCTTAGATCGACTTTCATTGCGCTCATTCCGAAGAAGGAAGTGGTGGAGGAGGTAAAGGACCTGCGTCCGATTAGTTTAGTTGGGAGCGTGTATAAAATTATCTCAAAAGTATTGGCAGAGAGATTTAAAGTTATTCTCCCATCGATAATTTTTATCCAACAGAGTGCATTTATCAAGGGTAGACAAATCCTTGATTGTGTACTCCTCGCAAACGAATGTTTAGATACTCGACTTAGGTCGGGTGTAGAGGGACTGATTTGCAAAATAGATTTTGAAAAAGCATATGACCACGTCTCGTGGAAATTTGTGGATGAAGTGCTAGATAAAATGGGTTTCCGAGAGAAATGGCAAAAGTGGATAGGAGGTTGTATCTCAAAAATTCCTTTCTCTGTTTTGGTAATTGGATCTTCAAATGGATACTTTTTTAGTGGAAGAGGGCTGCGACAAGGCGACCCATTATCGCCGTTTCTATTTCTTGTGGTGGCAGAAGCACTCAGCAGTATGCTACAACAAGGTATTCAAAGGGGTTGGATAGGTGGCTTCAAGGTAGGGGAAAATGGGCCAGTTATCAGTCATCTACAATTTGCGGATGATACATTGATCTTTCTCGACGCCAAGGAGGAACAAGTAAATTACCTAAGATACATCTTACTCGCTTTTGAGATGATTTCCGGCCTACATATTAATTTCTTAAAGAGCTGTTTGTTCGGCGTCAGAATAGAGGTTGGCTTGGAAGAGATGGCAGCAATGCTGGGTTACAGTTGTGGGGCTTTTCCGACTAACTATTTAGGTTTGCCTTTGGGTGATAAAGCAAGAGGAGTTAGAAAGTGGGACAAGGTGATAGAGTGTTGCAAGAAAAGATTGGATGTGTGGCAGAAACCTTTGTTATCCAAAGGAGGTAAATTAACACTCATTAAGAGTGTTTTAGCAAGTATCCCTATTTACTACTTCTCGCTTTTTGCTGCTCCGATTTTAGTGGTCAAGGAAATAGAAAAACTCATGAGAGATTTCTTATGGGATGAGAAAGAGAACAAGAAAAAGTATCACTTAGTCAGCTGGTCAAAGGTTTGTAAACCCAAAAAAGGGGGTGGTTTGGGAATAAAATCTTTGAGAAGAATGAACAAAGCTTTGTTGGTTAAATGGTGGTGGCAGTATTGTATTGAAAAAGAGGCTTTGTGGAGGGAAGCTATGATGCATAAGTATAGCGAAGTTGGTTTTGGCTGGGAAACTAAGAAGCCTAAAGGTGCCCAGGGTGTAAGTCTTTGGCGTGGCATAGCCAAAGCGCTCCCTGACTTTAAGAAAGGGACTCGCCTGAAAGTAGGTAAAGGAAATCGTATCAGATTCTGGGAAGATGTTTGGGTAGGAGAAGATGCTTTTAAAGATAGATTTTCAAACTTGTATCGTATAACGGAAATGAAGGAAAAATCTATTTCAGAAGCTTATCAGAATGGTGGGGAGTGGAAGTTAGGAATCGACAGAAGATTATATAAGGTTGAGATAGGGGAGCTAACAGAGTTGCTGGGTTTACTAGGAGAGGTAAACTTAACAGAAGAAGATGATAGAATTTGGTGGAAGAATGATAAGAAAGGTAACTTCTCTGTAGCTGCCTGCTATGCAGAATCTGATGCAATAGAGAATCTTAAGTTCCCTTCTAAAATAGTGTGGTCTCGAGATTGGCCTCACAAGGTGGGATTTTTTCTGTGGTTAGTAACTCATGGAAAAATCCTCACTATTGATAATCTCCAGAAAAAAGGGTAGTCAATGCCAAACAGCTGTTACCTGTGTAATCGTGCGGAGGAGTCAGTTTCTCACCTTCTTTTTCACTGTAAAGTGGTGTGGAAAGTGTGGCTTTATTTTACAGCATCGGTCAATCTCCATTGGATCATGCCTAAGTCTATTATTTCTGTTATTCAGTCTTGGAAGCTAAAAGGATTATCTGACAGAGGTAAGATTCTTTGGAGAGTTCTCCCGGCATCTATATGTTGGGGAATTTGGAAGGCAAGGAATAGAGTGGCTTTCGAAGGGAAAGATGTGAAGCCTGAAGAGTTGATAAACGACATCAAAGTCCAAGCGTTCTTTTGGGTTCAAGGTAAGGAAGAATTCAGAGGTGTTTCAATCGATCAAATCATTGGGCGATGGAGTTATTTTTTTAGGGACCTTAATTGACATGGATTTTATTCTGTAATTGGAACAAGGGAGGGTCTATGTTAGCGGGTTATTTTTTTTTTTCGTTGTCTTTTTTGGTTGGGTGGGGTTATCTGTTGCTGTGTTGATTAGTACATCCCTTATGTACAAGTTCTTGTTATCAATAGACCTTCTATTACCGACCAAAAAAAAAAAGAAACTCAAATCGACATGAAGGTACTTACCAACCACTACCAAGGTCTCTCTCGCATGTATTTTTCTAACCGATAAAAGAAGATTAGATCATCACCAATACTAATGTGGTCACCTTCTTATGTGGCATATCACATAAGACATCCTCTTAAGACTTTCTTCTTATGCGACGACAAAATCTCCATACTTTGTCGACTAAGATAAAACGACATCTACTAAGTGAACTTTTAAAAAAGATGATGCGTTAGAGGATGTCTTCTTATCCTCATGCTACACTATCAATTTTATATTGACTCATTACATTTGCATTGGAGAAGATTTTAAAATTTTAATGTGTTTCCTACGTAACACAACAAATTTGAGCTGACCACAAACTCTTATATTCCTTAAGGCCACTCCCTTATGTGGAGATGTTAGAAACTCATTTTGGCCACTTTAGCTTCCATCTATTTTTGACGGTTAATTAATCTTAAATGCCCTCAAAGATGTCACACCAAAAATTCTTTTGTTCTCTTCCTCTTGTTATTCAGTAAGTATACTGTAATACCGTAGTACTAATAAAGAATCAGTATATATATAACACTGATATAAACACAGTACTAAAATATAACAGTACGAAACTGTTATTACTGTTCTCAGAACAAAATATATACAACAGTACGAAACTGATATATATATATAAAGAACAAAAGCAGGAAAATAGAGGGTTAGAAGAAGAGAAACAAATGTAGACCGAGGCTAGAACAAATCTATGTCCTTAAGACAATTAGCGCCCCACACGGATGCTGATGGAGAAATGGCGTTTGTCTCCCAGGACTTCAACGATCTTACCTTCTTGTTATTGCAGCACTTCAATATACAGGAAGCTACGAACCAAATAATGCAGAGTTTTCTCTCTCACAGACACTAACACTTTGATGCGAAAATATTGAATGAGAAAATGCAGACTCTGGACAACTATTTATAGAAGACATGGTGACTGTACGAAGAGCCACAAAGT
>MVGT01003688.1:541229-570428 GCA_002174775.1 Macleaya cordata | reverse complement strand
TAGGCTAAAGGCTGAACTACATTAAAGCTTGTGTTATTCTTTTTCTCTATACTTTCTCTTTATAACAAGATTATCATCATCCATCAAAATTATCATATAGATGTATCAATTAACATCTACAAGGAAACTGCATCTGTCATTAGGTCAAGTCAAAGACAAATAACCTAAAGAGATGGAGTTGGGTAGTAGAACATCTATATAATAAAAACAGAGCGGTCTTGAGATAAAGAATAACCAGGATTTGCCATCTAAAAAATCTGGGTCGTCCTTGTTGATTAGGACAAAGATATAAAACTTTCTAATGAATGACGTATTTAGTAAATCAAGAGTATCAAAAGGGTATATAATTAGTATGAGTTTGTAGATAAAAAAAATGGTATGTACACGATGAGTAATAAAAATATGACATGTGAAGGAGAAAAATTTGCCTAACTTTTAAGTTTTTTAAAATAAAAATGTTATAACTTTTTATCTACAAATCAGTAGTATTATGTACTATTACTTGAGAATTGTGCATGCGACATGTGCCGCATACACACTTTAGACAACAAAAATGCACAACAAATTATAAATCGTGTGGAAGGAGCTAGTATATATGGGAGGCGTGGCAGTATAGTAGTTTAGGATCCTCATATAGTTCAATGAAACCCGCACCAGGGAGTAGTATTATTTTCAAATTGTTTGTACCAAGAAAGGGCCTGGTTTAAAGCGCGCAAAAACAAATTTATTACGTTTGTTCCGGTGGGGGGAAGTAAATGTAAAACAAGAAAGATAACTAGATTACGATCTGTACAATAATCTGGGTGTGCGAATCTCCACCTCGTATTTTGGCAGCACCAAAAGGACGTACACACACAGCTCTCTCTCTCTCTCTACATTTCTATAGTCTTATTAATGAACAACTAGCTACTACTACAGTGCCCTTTATTTAGTGCTACAACCAACTTTTTTTTTTTAGAAGCCATTTTCAAGTCTTTTTGTGTCTTGAATATCTTTCTCTACCCTACCAATACAGTGCCCTAAAAAAAAATACAGTGATGCATATATTGATTTGATAGAGAGAGAATGCTAGGTCTGTATTATACAAATTACGAAGTTGTGTTGAATAGGAAGAGATAGAAAGACGAGAAAGGAGGGACTAGGGTGAGACATTCGGACTGTCCCACCAAGTTTACCAGCTTTTTTTTTTGAGCTGTTACACCCCTAGCTTTTTATACAGTGAATAATTATCAGATTAGATGTAGAGAGAGAGTTGTGAAAGATGAGAGTTAGAGAGAGAAACTAATAATAGGAGAGAGAGAATAAAACCTAACCTATAACAAAAAAAAAAAAATTAATTATGTGAAGAGAAAAAATAACAGTAGTGATGAAAAACGACAACCTACAAGAGAATATTAAAAATGTATATGATCTAGCTATTTACATGAATCCTGTGGGTTTTTGATACACACTTCCCTCTCTCTCTCTAGACTTTCTTTCTTTCTCTCTCTAGTCTTTCTTTCTCCAGTCTCTTTGGCAGTAGGCAGTAATGCCAGTGGTAGTGCAAGAAACGAGGGAAGAGGGGGGGTTTGGTTTTATTGGGAAGGTAAAGTTTTGAGGAGGAGGA
Organism: Macleaya cordata; assembly: GCA_002174775.1. Classification (NCBI taxonomy): domain Eukaryota; kingdom Viridiplantae; phylum Streptophyta; class Magnoliopsida; order Ranunculales; family Papaveraceae; genus Macleaya; species Macleaya cordata. The sequence continues at coordinate 568,822 of MVGT01003688.1, read as the reverse complement.
TGATTCATCCCTTTTCTTCTTTCTTCTTACACATTCTGCAAACACCGCGTGCGTTCTGCAATTTCTCCTTCAGATGTAGATAGAGAAAGAGTTTTAGAGAGAGAAAGATAGAAGGTTTTAATGCTGTAGTGTAGATTTAAGAGAGAGAAAAAAAACACCTATTTCCAATGAAAGACTGGATCTGCCTTTACAGGGAGTAGTAGTAGCTAGCTAGTAAAGAAGAGAAAAAATCCCACTTAATAACTGACTATCACTACTTGGGGATTTTCTGTAAAAAGGCTGAACCTTGTAGCATAAAAACCGGGAGATCACTTCTTTGGTTTGGTGACAACGACCCAGCAAAAAAAAAGAAGAAGAACAGATTGAGAAATCAGAAAGAGAGGGATAGATAAACATGGAGAGTTAGAGAGAGAGAGAAAGAGAGAGAGAATGGAGGGTCCAAGTAGTAGTAATTTCATGAGTTTTGGAGATAATAACAGTAATAATCTGTCTCATCCCATGATGATGATGATGCCTCTAATGACTTCTTCTTCATCTCATCATCCTAATAGTATTGCAGAAACAAATACGCTATTTCTTCCTCTACCCTCAAATAATACTACCAGTCATAATAACCACACCCATAACCATCATCATAACTTCTCTGTGATTCTTGAAGATCATCATCATCATCATCAACATCAGCACAACAGCAACAACAGCAAAATGGAAGGTTATTTCATGGATAACAACAACAACAACAACAACAACAACAACAACAACATCAGCAGTTTCTCTATTAGGGCTAAGATCATGGCTCATCCTTACTACTCCCGTCTTTTGGCTGCCTATGTCAACTGTCAAAAGGTGAACAATTAAACAATTCATCAGCTCAAAAAACAGATTATGTCATCAACAACCACACAACACACACACTCTCTCTCTCTCTCTCTCTTCTTTCTCTCTCTAGCTTCCTGCAGTGAACTCTGCTTCTTTACCAAAAGAAAAATAAAAGACACCCATTAACCTAAAACAGATGAAGACCTTTTTATTTATTTTTTCTTTTCTACCTGCTTGTTTTCTTTTTGATTCAAATCTAAGATTTCTTCTTTTTAGGATGAAAAAAGAAGATGAACCCATTAAAGGTCACATCTTTTTAATTAATTATCAACTAACGGGAGTAAAATAATTAATTAAACAAAACAGGTTGGAGCACCGCCTGAGGTGGTGGCAAGGTTAGAGGAGGCTTGCGCGTCTGGTCTGGAGGCTATGGGTAGTGGTCGAATAAGTAGTACTAGCGGCGGTGCCACGGGCTGCATCGGTGAAGACCCGGCGTTAGATCAGTTCATGGAGGCTTACTGTGAGATGCTCACTAAGTACGAGCAAGAACTCACTAAACCCTTTAAAGAAGCCATGCTTTTTCTGTCGAGGATTGAGTGCCAATTCAAAGCCCTAACTGTTTCTTCTTCTTCAGATTCTGGTGATCATCGACCCCTCTCTCTTTCTCTTTCTCTCTCTCTCTCTCTGATCATTTGAGATTCTTTAATTTCCTTGTAAGGGTTTCAGTTAATATTTGCTTATTGCTTGTTTTTGACGCCAGCTTTCTATCTATGAAATTAATGCTATTTTTAGTCATGCATGAAAATTATGTAAGCTATGTCCAATATCTTATATGGAAACATTGGAAAGATGACAAAATATATGTTCTTAAACATGTCAAAATGAAGCTTTTAGGTTTTATAATTCTTTAATTTAAGGAAGATAGATCCCCCAAAGTATTCTTACCTTTTGTTGTTTGTTTAAGAGAGAGAGAGAGAGAGAGAGAGAGAGAGAGAGAGAGAGATTCTCTTTTTGTTGTTTGTGGTAAACTGTTTTTTTGTTTTTGTTTTTGCTTCTAGCATCTCCAGGGATGAGTTTGTTAACCTGGTACAGGTGATAAAGATAGAAATTAGGAGGGAAGTTTTTTTTTTGGCGGATGATTAGTACTTCTGATTATGTTCCCTTCAAAAAAAAAAGATCAGTGTGTTATGTTAATATGTTTTCTAAGTTTTCTTCTAGAGCTCTAGAGAGAGAGAGAGAGAGAGAGAGAGAGAGAGAGAGAGAGTCTAGCTAGTTCTTCATTAATTCTAACAATAAATGGAATTGAAGCTTATTAGATCCCTTAATATAATGTTAGTTCAATGAAAAATGAAAACTGATTTATTGCATGTGCATATATACATCATAAGGGTGTTCAATTAGATTGGGTTTAGCCCTAGTTCTTGAAACTGGTCTAGAATGTTCCTCTAGTAATCAACTGTATTAATTAGCATTTTATCGACAAAAAAACTGCATTAATTAGCAGGGAGAATCCTATCATTTACATATGTTTGCTGTACTCTCAAGAAGTAAAGGCTAGGGCACTGTAAGACATCAATGTTCTGCTGACATGTTTACACATCAATTTAGCTATAATTTCTTAAATTTTGTTGTGTTGATCAAGGATATAATCATCTTATGTAGTGATAATTAATATTGTAAAGATCTTAGACAAATAGGTGACAATTAGCTAGACATCCATTTTGAGGCAATCATAATGAATAATTGCAAATTAAAATTAATCTTGATTAGTCTAACCTTGTAACATAAGAAATTTCCGAGTAATTCTAAACTTATATAAGAACCTTCTCTTATTTGATCCGGTCCATGTGATCAACTTGCCATGTCACGTTGTATGACAACATCCATTTCAATAATTATATCTTGCTTCTATGAGAGTTTTTACCTAATTATAAGCATTTTTGTGTCCCTAAATTATGAGATTATTATAAACTCAAGTAGAGTAGTAACTTAAGTGATGCTTTTCCTCTTATAACTCTTCCTTTGTCTAGTTATCGGACACTTCTATGTTATATTTCTCTTGAACTTGATTTTTTTTTTCCTTTTGTGGTGATCTTAAAGTTACTTCTAATATTAGTAGACTTCAAATTATACATATATCTTACACATTTAAGAGCCAATAAATCAAATACCTCGTTAATTCTATGTTACAAAACAATAGTACTTGGGTCTTTTTACATTGTTATCCCAGCATGAGCGCCATCCAATCGTATTGGGATATTTTTTTTTTTGTTAAGGGGTCAGTATTTAGTTATGGTATGAAGTCCCTTGAATTAGGAACCATAATATGCAACTGTTTAGGTTAATTGATTCTGTGTTTGGATCTCAAATAGGTATATTTGGAGCCAATTATTAGTCTGCACATGTTTTGGTTGGGTGGGATGTTTTGGTTTTGATTCTCATTATCTAATATTTACTTAAGAACACAATAACAAATTAGAGATATGTAATTTTACATTTGGTTTGGTTTCTATTTGTTTTGCTCTAATTCAATTGAATTCCTATATATCCAGAAGTGCAGCTTTTTACATGCAAGAGGTGCCGTTTCGTTTTGGTAGGAAGGAGGTAGGTTTGGAAATGAGATATTCGACTTTAGTTCCAATTGGGTCTCAAGTATTATTGACAACCCCCCAAGTGGAATTAGGTAACTTTTGAAAATTCCATAAGAGTTGTTTCCAAAATATAAAGGTAAGTGGTTTTGATGAGTAAATAAACCGAATGCACACAATGCAGATATAAAGAGATTTATGTAGATCCATTGCATCAGCTGGCGTGAAAAAAAATATAGTAATTGACATTGGAGATGATCAGGGGCATATTAAAGACCTTAGCTTGAATACAATCTAACAAGCAAGCCAAATTATAGATGAAAATTTCCAAGTGAACCCGAAACTAGCACTAAAAACCTATCCCGTAGTCACGCCTGGTCCAGAACAACTTTGTGATGGCTTTCCACATGCCTTGGGCCTGTAGGATCTTGAAGAATTGGGAAGCATAATCATTGTGAAGAACCTGTTTACGATAAGAAATTTTCACCCAAATACTGTATTTAAGACACCTTCACACTTTGGCACTTTTATATGACTAAAGCTATTTACTTTTACCTAAACCACCCTTCACAATGTGAAAAGCATAAGGATCTGATTTAACGATTTCTCACAAACTAAAAAATGATATTTGTTCCAAACAAAAAGAGAAGCCTGGTCTATATTTTAGTTTTCCTCGTGAAGCTTAGATAGTAAATGAACTGTCCATCTATTTATAGCATTATGGTCTGGTGGTTCTCCTGATCTGAATTGTACGTATTTCCTTAATATGAAAAAGTAAATAATCCTTAAATAAGGTTGAGGATGTTTATTGTTGAAGAAAATTAGCATTCTTTGTCAATTGCATATTACTATATTCCTTATAAAACTAGGAACCTATATGATTTTCTGGTGCTGGGAGGTCCCAAAAAAAATCCACAACAAGAAAATGGGCTTTACACCATGGGTTTAAACTGTGGTTAAAGGGTCAAATAAAGAAAAAAATTTAACCACTGTTTAAAACTGTGGTCTAAAGCCTTTTTTTCTTGCATGTATTGATCTTGCATTCTCTATAAGATATTATTGTGGAAGGCAGTATTTTATTAGTTTGCCAGAAAATTGTGTATATGAACCCAATGGAGTAAGGATCTTCATGTTGTTCTTGTAAAATATAATACATCAATTCATTATATTATTTTGGGACGCTATATCCTCTCCGAGAGTTTCCATGCACTGTAGCTCCCATGTAATTAGCCTGTACATGTAGGAAATGTACGTAATAAGTTTCCTACTACCATTCGAACTATACTATCTTGAATAAGTTTTGACATAGCTTGAGAAGCTTTGAAACATTTTCAGTACTTTCAAATTAAGTCTTAACTTATCAAACATTTTTCCCCTTTATTGTATGTCTTAGTTCTGAACGATCCTTAGGGACCATTTTTTTTTTTCCTTACTTGGAGACCATTGTCCTTCATAGTTTATATCCAGTTAATTCTTTTTGTGTATGTGACAACATAAAATGTGCTTATAAAGGATAACCTTTTGAAACTAAACCTAAGGATAGTGCTTAAATTTCATTATTGTAAGTAGAGATAACCTTTACAAAACTACTTGCATCAAATTCCTATTTGACCTTTAGTTTTAGGAGATTAACCTTTATATGGTATGATGGTTGTCACTAATGCTAGTCATGCTGGTCTGTTATGCCAAATGTTGGCATAGGTCCATGATGAATATGGGCAGTATTATATATATAGTCAAGTGTAAAATATTTTTACTTGTACTTGACACTTAAGTTTTAGCCTTTTACGCAGACCTTTGAACATTTGGGCACCATTTGTTAAACCATGCAGCACCCACTTTATGGAAATTATTTTAATGGTTAGACCAAAGAGCAGTGAAGATTATTGGGGATCTAGCTAAATGCTACTTGTTAGCTATCTTCATTAATTTTTCTTTCTTTTCGAACAATTTCATGTCTCGAGGAGCATATTTTATGCTAAACCTCTAAAGAACATCCACTATATATATATGCATGATTTGCTTTATCATTTAAGCACCTTTGGATATGTGGGTAAGAAGTTGGATTCCTCTCTAATGCAACTGTTAATGCAGTTAAAGTTTAACAGAATACTTCCTTAATTTGTGTCTATGAATTACTTGTTACTTTGGTTCTCGAAATGCAATGTCTATCAAGGCAAAATATTGTTGCATTTTGTTTGAGATATTTATGGTCAGACTGCTTTTTCTACCCAAGTTTTTTATGAGTTTATTATGTACTCAGCTGATCATGACGCTGTAGATCGGAATGGATCATCTGATGAAGACGTTGATGCAAATGACAACTACATTGATCCACAAGCAGAAGACAAGGAACTGAAAGGTCAGCTTCTGCGCAAGTATAGTGGGTATTTGGGTAGTCTCAAGCAAGAATTTTTAAAGAAGAGAAAGAAAGGGAAACTGCCCAAGGAAGCTAGGCAACAGTTGCTTGAATGGTGGAGCAGGCACTACAAATGGCCATACCCATCGGTATCTACTTCACCCTTTTCTTTGCATATTATATGTGTATATATATATCAGTGTGTATTTGTTATGGGTTTCTTAATTCATTCTTTTCCATGGTGTGGGATGCCCAACAGTGCATGCAGTAACAGAAAATGGCATGGATATATGTGTTAAACTGACCTAATATGTAATAGTTCAGAAAATAAACAAAATTAGAGAATAGACACACAAGCACGCGCAGCCTACATCGATGTGCATGTGAGAATCACTAGTTTCACTATCTGAAGAACTTAGGATTATGGATCTCCTTGTACACTCCATAAAACCAAAGCTCCCTTGTGCCCCAGTACAGGTTCTAAAATATTAATATAGAAGAAACCATAACAAATTAGAATAGTGGCCCTAGGAAAACTTTGAAAGTACCCCTGACGGGTTGTGGCTTGATAACCAGTACTCCTGCACAGAGCAGCCTGTAAAAAACAAGACATCTAAGATCTAACTCAACATGGAAAGTTGGTGACTCAAGTCTGTTTTTATTTAAACTTTCAACAAGTGTTTTTTATGGTTCATGTATATATATTAAGATTCTAACTGAATTTGCGTGCCATATGACTTCTAGCCCTACATGGGTAGGATTAGTCCTGTAAATGTTGTAATACTATGTAGTACCGCCTTATTGGTTTCTTTCAATTGTGTATGATATGCACATTGGGTGAATCTCCTTTATGCGTCTTACACATTCGGTTATTATATATTGAGACTGCCTGCTGAAGATCTACAAAATGGGGTATCATTTAACACTTTTGACTGGTGCAACTTTAATTGATGTGTTTCAGGAGTCACAAAAGATGGCACTTGCGGAGTCCACAGGATTGGATCAAAAGCAGATAAATAACTGGTTTATCAATCAAAGGAAGCGCCACTGGAAGCCATCTGAAGAAATGCAATTTGTAGTGATGGATGCAGGACACCAACATTACTATATGGACAATGTTCCTTTTCCCATGGACTGCACTCCAACGCTGCTTTAATTGATGATCAATGATGATGATGGTGTTACTTAAAAAAAATAATATATGTATTGTATTGAACTGCACAGCATTGTCAATTTAATCCGCTCTCCAAGTTTTATATTGGAAACCCTAATATTATCATTCTCTGTTGTAAGAGCATGCAAAATTATTAGTTATTATTATAACCATATGTGTATGACTGCTGATGAAAGTCTGTTAATCAATCTGCAGTTGTTTGGCTATAAGTGAGGTTTCAAAAATTTTCTTTACTTCAGCCGTACTCTAGCTAGATAGAAAAAAGTGTTGGTTAACTCTTGCCCCCAATTTAATGGAAAGTGATTAATTCCTCCAGTAGATCCAGCTCCTAGTAGCTCAAATGTTGATTTCAAACAGTATAATTACAATATAGAGGTAAAAATTATTCTTTCAATGAAGGCGAAAGGTCCATGGTAAGGAATTTCGAATGATTTAAGCAGTTTTGCAAGTAAAAGGTCTTTAACCACGGTTACCAAAACCGTGGTGGATAGTTGGCAATACTAACTGTGGTTAAATTCCTTGAACACTGTCGTGAAAGGTATGATATTGAAAAATGGAACAAAATACGGAATATAAAACAAGAGAGCAGATAGAAACCAAATCAAAAAGCTGAAGTTCAGTAGAAGATTTAAAAGTAAATTTACCAACTTGGTTTTCTAGGTTCTTGTTTCCACCATTAAAGCTCTTCGTCAAGCTCGCTGCAACGCAAAAAAAAAAAAAGAAAGAAAGAAAGAAAGAGGGGTTGAGCCGGTGAGGAGTTAATAGGTCAGAAATGCATAACCCTAATCTAAAACAGTATTTTTCCAAACTCTAAAATTGATCAGTTTGAGCATGACCTAATAAAAATTAGAAATGAAACAACCAAGCATTAATGTTTAAATCTTTCAATACCATTGGGAGAATTTTATACTGTCAGCGAGATCGAATCAGTTAGACATAGTCAATCTACTTCAACCTAAAAATTATTAGTGGTAGTTTCTAAATTGGTTAAGATTCACAAATGCTTCTTCTTTTTCTTTTTAACTCGGTCAATTTTGGGCTATTTAAATTTGTTATTTCGTTCGATTCTGGTCGATTTTGATAACTTAATTATTTCGGTTAGATTTGGCATATTTACAATTTCGAGTCTTTCAACAATTTCTGACTGAGTTTAGTGCCCTAAAATGGTGTCGGACATCAAAAAAATCTAACAAAGTTAATGTTACATAGTCGAGTTTGATCCACAAAACAAAGCTGAAAAAAACTCGACCAACTCAAAATGGATGGATTAATTTTAAACAATTAGAGATGTTAATAAAAGTATATTTCATGAAATTTGATTCTACAAAAAAAATATATCATCGTCATTTTCACAAAAAAAAAACCTTAAAAATTGAAAAAATTACATACCAAGGATTTCTTTTGACCAAAATGAGGGGCTGCCAATAAAATTGTGCCCTGCAAACAACAAAAAAAAAACGTATTTAGTTGGGGCCCTCATCCGAGGCCTGCCGACGAGGTTTTGGTAGGCGCCCATAAAATTTCCATTCTTTGTTACCTTGAGCGTGGTCTTGAGTTGAAGCCCATGATTTGGGCTTGACAGTTGATTTTACGCTGTCCTGCATCTGATTGAGCCCACCAAATGCCTCGGTTTTCATTCTTTTTTTTTTTTTCTCATAGACCCTTCTTGCAGCGCGCTCTCTCTGTCTCTCTCTCGCTTCTCACTTACTAAGGGTTTTTCAGAAGCTACACACCAGCGACAATATCAGACTACAAATTTAAACTCCGGCAGCGTAAACAGCATCAGAAATGGCCGTGTCGGTCTCCAGAAGGATCTTAAAGTCACTTGGATCTTCTTCATCTTTTCTCTGTCGCTTTGAATCTTCAAAGACTATCCATTCATCATTTCAATCTTCAACTGGTAAGGGTTTCTTTCCTCTTTTGTTTTTCTGTGAAAGCTTGAATCTTCTTAGAAAACCTATTAATCTTTTTTTTTTTCCACCTAACAGCATTCAATGGTTCTGCCCTGGAATCCTCTACTAAGTTCTTCAAGGTCTGTCTTCCCTTTTAGCCTTTTTTGAAGTTTCAAATCATTGGGGTTGTTCTAAATTTTTACCTTAGTTGTGTGTTTTCATGTAGGGTGGGTTTTCTTCTTTTATAGCTTGCCGAAGGCTTTCCACAACCATTCTGACTCCTCAATCATGTGAGGGTGCATTTCCACCTGAATTGTTATCCAAGAAAACTGTGTTAACCCCAGATCGTACTCAAGGTAAGAAGAGAAAAAACAAAATTCCAACGTTGTTTTTAGCTATTAGTTGCTAAATTGTGTGAAAATGGGGTTCGGGTTTGCGAAATTGTTAGAAATGGTTGCCAAAATCCCCTCCATTATGCATTTTACTGAAATTTCTGTCTGAAATGGGGATCAAACTGTATAGTTCATTTGTGGGTAGCTTGGAAACTAGATGAATGGCTATTGTTATCCAATTTTTTTTTCTTAGTTCTTTAAAATCCCAACTTGGGCTGCTGTTTGAAGAATAACAATCATAATACCTTAACAACATTGGTGTATATAAAACACTATTTCTTGTGACAAATCCATTTTGGCCTACTTCATCTTGTGGGCAATCTTCGGCTTCTCAAACTGTGGACTTTTGCGTACATGCTTCTTTTTGGAAGGATCCACTTTCATTGTTTAGGTAAAAAAACTTTATCTGAATGCTTTTCTTTGATGTGCGTCAATGTAGTTGCTATGGTAATGTTTGAGGTGTCATTAGGGATATGTGCATTCTGTCTTACCATGGACCCATGGTATCTTAGGGTTTCATCCATGACTCTGTCTTCTCTCAACTAGTGTTAATAGTTGAGAATTAGTACGTTTTGAAGCTCAAGGATGAAATATACTCTGTTTTAGTGGATGATGTAATACAAATTTGTTTAAGATGATTCTTTTTCTTTTTTCATGACTCATAATTAAAGAAGTCTCATGCCATTTCAATGAACTAGAACATGCAATGTTTGAAAAGGCTGATTCGGTTCTGGCATTTTGATGTGTTCAGAACACAAAAGTTACTTTCTATGTTCTCAACTATATTCCTGAATCCTGATAAATGGTGGTATGTTTTTCTGGTTCAAATTCATGCATTTCGTTTCTGTTTTAGGATGCTACGAGGACCTAGTAATACCTGTGACAAATTTCCATAATGAAGATAAGGGCTACATGGTTCTAGCTGGCGATGTTTTTGATGTACCAATTAGAAAAGATATTGTTCACCGTGTTGTAAGATGGCAGCTCGCAAAAAGACGACAGGTATTGCTCTGTGTTTCCTCAAGAATCTTTACATACCAAAAGCATATGGCATTATGGCCGTCACTTATAATCTAGGTATCACCGCTCTTGTGACTGTGCTTGTCAATCTTGATTATGAAAAAAAAAATGATTGTGAAGAGTGTGATGGAGAATGGATCTTCAGCTGGAACTGGTGGACACATTGTCTTACTTTTTCTTGTCGTCTGGTTGACACTTTGTCTTGTCCTGTCGTATTTTGGTTATCTTCTAGCTTCTATTTTTGCTCATCTTCCATGTAATTATCTCTTTTGCCTATTTCCCCCCTAATATTGGCACTTGATAGATTTGCTTCTGTCTTGTTTACTCTCTTTCATATTTGTTTATGTAAAAAACTACCTTGTTTTTAAAAGAAATGTAGAAAAATACCTTGTTCCTAGAATCTATCTAATTAACTATGAAACAGGAGAGCTTCAATCTGTTAAATGTAAAATGAAATTCATTTTGTTTTGCTTTTTTTTTTTTTTTGAGTTTTCCAGCAATGTCATAACATTTTTCAAAGTAAATTTCCATAAAGATTCTGAATATCTGATTTGACAATGGTATGCTTAGTTTCAACGTAATTTATGCTTATGAATTGTACACATCCGCAGGGGACACATTCAACAAAAACTATTAGTGAAGTTAGCGGAACTGGGAGAAAGCCATGGCCACAGAAGGGGACTGGACGAGCAAGACATGGGACATTGCGTGGTCCTCAGGTGATTTAGTATTATCTATTTATTTGTCATTGTCAAGTTTGTCTTACCCATGTCCATGTTATCCTTTGGATCTAAGATGTTATGATCTTGTGCTGCTTTTGTTCATGAAATTAATCAAAGTGACACTTTAACAGTTTAGGCATGGTGCTACTATGCATGGTCCTAAGCCAAAAAGTCATGCATACAAGCTGCAAAAGAAGGTTAGGCGTCTCGGACTGAAATGCGCCTTGTCAGCCCGTACAGCTGAAGGAAAGGCAAGTTTATCAATCCATTCTGATAATCCGTGCCTATATTTATATGTTTCTATGGATCTATATTGATATGTTTTCTTTTTCAAAGTTGCATGAAGTTTTTTTAAGCCAGTAATGTTGAGAAATAAAATATTTGTAGAGAAATTGAAATTCCTATTGCAATTGATTGAAATATCTGTACAAAAGCATGCTAAGTTGAATAGAATTACTGGACTTTTGAGTAGGACTTCTGGTAGAATTTTCGCCAGCAGCCTGTAAGGGACCATAAAGAGTAGATTTAGTGCCTTCTGGGGATCTAAAAGAAATATAGTCCTATCAAGAATTCCAGTTTCTGATTAATTTCTCTGTTATGCAAGGAATTCAATGTGATTGCAGCAGGGTTTTTAGGTTTGACATTGCTATGAGATCACACACTCTTGAGCTGATTTAATTCAGAGGAAAGTTGAGATCCTCTATTTCTGTTTATCTGAAGTATGAGAGTGACAATTCTTTGATTTTCACAGCAAACTTATTATGGCCTCTGTCTAATTAGAGCTTCCATTATGTGCTACGACAAATTTTGGTTGGGAGCATTAGTTTGCATGTTCCCATACAGATTCTTCTCAACTATCCTTAAGAGAGGATGGGCAATTCTTCTGCATGAATTGAGGTCAATCCCATAGTTAAATAGGTTAATATTGTGCAATGAAGCCATGGCTTCAAGTGTCTGATACCAGCATCCTTGCAAAGAAAGTCTTAGCGTCAATTTTATATGCATACTCGATTTAGATTCATGTTATCAGTGAATTATGGAGTTGTAAGTGTATTTGATGGTTTCAATGGAACTTAATCTTAGAAAGAGTAACCATGCTTGATCTCTTTATTGATGTAGGAAGAAATGTAGAGACCTGCAATTTGCAGTCGATCTAGGCGTATCTCTATTTAAACCGAAGCTAAGGACTTATTGATGCTTAATATGTGTTGGTTTAATTAGTTTACAGGTTCAAAATCTATTACATAATTTACATTTTTAAGAACCAAGGAGATGACTGCTGTAAATGTCAATTTGAACGATCTCTATGCATATTTCTTGTTTATGGTAGATCTTTACTGATCGTCGTTTTGGGTGTCTTTTGGTTCAATGAAACTAACCCAAAAGTAATTGGTCCAATAAACAGCTTTTGATTTTTGATGATTTGGATGTTCCTACCCACAAGACAAAAAACATTGTAAACTACGTCGAGCAAATGGAGAACAGCAAGAAACTGCTGCTGGTCGATGGTGGTCCCATAAATGAAAAGCTCAAGTTAGCCACGCAGAATCTTCACTATGTCAACGTACTGCCGTCCATCGTAAGTAGTGAATACTGATTCTACTTTCTGGCTTCATATCTTTTCCATTAATGGTACATACAAGTTCTTCTAAACTTCAAGAACAAAAAAACAATCCAAAAAAATCGATGATCCTAATTACCCAAGCAAAAAAAGGACATCCTTCTTGATTCTATGTTGTTTTTGAACCAGTAGCCTTTCAACTAGATAGTTATCTAGAAGAATTGATTGGAGATTTTGAGTTCATTTTTTCATCATTTTGTAATTGTTGGTGTTATTTGCAGGGATTGAACGTCTACAGCATACTGCTGCATGATACTCTGGTTATGTCACGTGACGCTGTTAATAGAATCGTTGAGCGAATGCACACTCCAATCAACCGATGATAACATCTTCGCAGTTAAATTCTCTTCCCAAGTTTGGTAAACATTAGCGAAGATGAAAACAGATTTTTCATCCAGGGGAGGTTAATAGCACAGGTAAACAGTAGCGAAGAGGAAAACCTGAATTTTCATCGGTATTAGTAGAAGAGAGAATGCAAATGATGCAATGAATCTCTGTTGTTTAATTTTTGCATCTTTAGGAACAATTCCTGTATTTGTATTTGTTTTTTTAGTTTGGACTGTTTTTGTGTGTTGAGACCACACCTGATAAAATCCATCCTTTATTGCAAAACAGATTTTGGTTTCAAACTGGTTCTTGAGAATCTCTATTTTATTATCATTAGGAGATCTATGTTAGTAAACAAAACGTTGCCGGTGTAAGAGTGAAAGTAGTGTCTGTAAATAAATTGGTGGGGTGGAAGTAGAGTTTCCCAAAGAAAAAAATAAATATTTTGATATATAAAAATGCCCACAAATTACATTGAAAATGCTAAATTAACTGCATTTTATTATAGGAGGAACACCATATTTTAACATCAAATATTACATCTGAATACTTTATTGATTGGAAACTAATCATAACAGTTGAAAAAACATTAATTCCATTTCAACCTTCATACCACTTTTAAAAAGTAGAAGTAATATTTTGATGTCAAATTCCGTGCAAGTCGTACTGCCTAGCTATCCCACGGTTTTCAAATAATTTTATGCCCATTATTTTTAAATTGACGTAAATACCTTTTTAAATAAGTAGTAAGTGTATCCCCAAAGCGAAAGCATCATTTCTATACCCCAGTTGGCCACCACACAATACAATACTAGTTATTAGAATTTCTAAGTATCATATTATTATATCTTGTTTCTATGGAACCTTAACACACACAATTTTATTTATTCAAGGTACCCTTAGAAAGCTCGTATCTTGCAGCCACCGTTGGTTAATCCTGACCCTTGCCCACGTTTTCGTACCTACGCCTCTCTGCGCTTTCCTTGTTCTTGACCGATTCGGTGTTTGACTCTCCCAAAACCGCTTCCTGCAAGCCTTCAAACGCATCATCGACGGTTTGACTCACTGGCACCGCGGCCCTCTCCTTGTCCCTCGCTACCCTTCCAAATTCTTCAGCCGTTGATCTCGCCTTCTCCCCTATCTCATGATCATCATCACCACCCTCCGTCTGCTCTTTGTTTTGACTGCACCACTAATTAAAACACAAAATTGATCAAAAAAAATAAAAAATCACATCAACACAGTTATATACACAGGGTATAGATAGCTAATAGTAAGTGGGTCCCAATTAAAACCAAATATTAATTTTACGCAATAAAATCCAGCCGTCCATCTTGAGGAGAAAATGATCTTGGATTGGATTGGATTGGATTAATTACCTTGATGGACTTGCCGATAGAGTTTGGTGGCAGCAGTAGTGGTAGTGGCTTGTACATCAGCAATGAGCGCCGTGATGAAGTAGAGAGAAGAAGAAGACGAAGAGAGTGTTGAACCATAATTAGAACCTAATTTCAGCGTTTTAGTTTGGCACAAGTGAGAGTATGAGTGAAGAAGGTATGCAGTTAACAGAGGAAAAAAAAGATAAAGAGATGGTTGTGAACTTGTGATAAACGTGGCAGTGGCATCAAGTGTACTTTATTAGACACGCGGTTGCTTCTTTCTCCACCACGTCATTTTCTTCATGCAAAAGAAGTTTGTTTTATAATTCGTTATCTTAACTATTTAAGGAGACTTCAATTTAAGCCCGTCTATTGTCTACTTTTGGGTCACGCACCCAATTTTAAGATTTAAGATCTACTAGCAATATTCGTAAAAAAAAAGGTATTTCAATCATTTAGCTTGTAAAAATTAATTATTCATTTTTTTTACACGTATTTCGCGTGCGTGGGTTGAATGTCCAAACGTGCTACGCGCATTGTCCTTATGCGCGCTTCGCGCGACCCTACCGTCAAGTGTAAATTAGATGTAAATAAATAAACACGAATTGTCGAAATCAAGGGTAATTTCATAATTAAAAATTTAAGTAAATGTAATTTAGTCATTAAACATTTAAGTAAGGATAGTTCCGTCATTAAGAATCATAAATGAGGCTATTTTGGTCATTTAGTGGGTTGAATAAGTCGTAGCCATCAAATAGTGTGTAGGAGGATCGATCTCTAATGTTTTGAGGGTGTGGGGTTCTGTTCACCCACCCTCAAATTTTTACGGTTAGGGTGTGGGGGTAACGTTGACCCACCCCTATTTTTCTTTGTCAACAAAACTTACCCTTCTCCTTTGTTATATAGATACTAACATCTAAGGGGCTGCCCCCTTAAACCATTTGGGTTGGCTAAGAGGCGCCAGCCCCCTAATATAGATGAGAGAGAATGAAAGGAGGAGATCGAGGTAGTCTGTGCGCTAGCGGCGGTGTGAAAGCTCCGAGCTATCACACCGTCCGTCCTTTTTTTTTAAAATTTTTTTTTAAAACTTTTCTAAAATACCAGTTATATCCCCTAGGACCCTAACCTAATTTATTTATTTACACTTGGTTTACACTGTCAAAGGTATTGCATCAAGTTGATTCAAATGCTGATTATTTTGTGACGATGATATATTCATCATCTAGATCAACATTATCATCCTCAAGTGGGTCCACACAATACCCATTTTATTCTTACATCTATAAATATATCATATAACGCGCCACATAATTTGGTAGCGCGTGTGAAGGGGTAAAATGAGTTTGTCACATGGGGAAATGCGCTTAGCGCGTTTGGACATCAAATTCACACGCGCGAAGCACGTGTGTGAAGGCTCGTAAAAGTAAGGCGTATGTTTTTGGTTTTATTACATTTGATATACATCTGTTAATGGGGTGAAAGAGATTATCAAATAACTAATTTTTGTTGTGTTTCATCGTCAAAATCAATATTTACTCATAAATCATGTTAAGTAGACCCAACTAATTATTATAGAGAACGGATCCGTGTACAGCCTTATTTGTACATTGTTATTTTTACATTAGTTGTGGGGCCCACATGGTGAGGAACTAATGGCTAATGTTTTGTGAGAATGATCTACAAGATGAGTAGAACATACTTACCAAAAATCATATCATTCTAAAATTTTTAACCTCATAAAAAATTAATGGGAAGTTGATTAAAAATTAACGATGAACAATGAACGATGAGAAAAAAGTCAATTTTTAATGGGACTACCAGTTTAGAATGATTTTATTTTTGGTGAGGATGATCTACAAGGTAAAGAGAACATTATCAAAAAATATCAACCCTTAGATCAACATTATGTAGGCTCCACATAATACTGTACATATAAAATGTACAAATAACACTATACTCTAATCCAGACTCATTATTATAATACATATTTATATTTTGCTTACATTTGCACGTGAGAATTTCCTTAGGATAATTTAAGATTGATGAACACGTGCAACGTATATATAAGGCTCATGTGTCTTATCTATAAATTCTAGAGTATTAGGGCTAAGGATGTAAAATTGGTCCAGAAGTCTAAACCCAACCCAAAAATCGCAAGCCCAAACCCGTAGTTTAGTTGGGCGAGCTTAGGTTGTCTTAGCCAAGTTGTGGGTATAGAGAAAGTTTGGCCCACACCTTAAGAACTAGTCGGGTGCTCTAAGAGGCTTAGACCCCTTAGAAATAAAAATAAAAATATTACCTATGTATTAAAAATTAGGATGGCTCTTAGTATTTACTAAGATGTCTAATATCATCGGTCTAAATAAATAATAGATAAAGGGAAAAACCTAGGTCCCATGCATAAGCCGGAAGCCAGCCCGATCAGACTTAAAGGTGGTTGGGCTCGGGCCCTACCCTGGGCTGAGGTCACCCTGATCTGCCCGAGCCCGACCTTTTTATGATTGGTAGAAGGTCAACCCCATTATGCTTCCTTCAAATTTCAACGCGCTTGGGGGCACTCGAGCGCCAGCTGACATCTCAAATCGACCGTCGGATGAAATACCGTATTTCACGGAGGGTAACTGAAATAACCATCGGATGGTTATACACCTGGACAGTCGTTGACAATTACGTACGTACGAGAACTGTAGCTTTATACGTACATACGGGGAGTTGTAGCTTTTATACGTACGGAGAACCCAATACATTGATGGCAATACATTTATGGCAGAGTGGATGTTCATGTATGGATGATGTGGGCGGCGATGATGTTCATGCTCGCATGGGACCGACCATAAGCTCTCTGGCCTCTCGTCGGACTTCAACCATCTTTCTCTTACAGTCCCGACTTTCTCTCTCTTCCTGCGAGGATCTAGGGTTTCTGTCTTCTGTCCCCAAATCTAGGGTTTAAACCACTAAATTCTTCAAATTCCTTCAAAAACCTCAAAAATCTTAGGCAAATATCTAGCTATGGATTTCCATTTCTCAATTTCACCATTAAAATAGCTTCATTTCAGATTGATACTGGTCGTCTCTCTCTTACAATCCTTCAAAAAAACACCCCTTTCAACCAGAGTGAGGAAGATCATCAATCATGGCTAAAACTAAACCAGGAAAGAGAGATTTGGATTCCTACACAATCAAAGGCACAAACAAGATCGTCAAAGGTAAAATTTTGTTCTATAATTTTTGTAATAGTCAACTATTCTAGATTAAATGATTTGTTTTGATCCTTGGGTGGATTTTTTCAGTTGGAGATTGTGTTTTGATGCGGCCTTCAGATTCTGATAAGCCACCTTATGTAGCTCGAGTTGAGAAGATTGAAGCAGATAATAGGAACAATGTGAAGGTGAAAGTGAGGTGGTATTATCGGCCTGAGGAGTCGATTGGGGGGCGAAGACAGTTTCATGGAGCAAAGGAGTTGTTTTTATCTGACCATTACGATATGCAGAGTGCCCACACGATTGAGGGGAAGTGCACTGTACACTCCTTCAAGAATTATACAAAACTTGAGAATGTTGGAGTTGAAGATTACTTTTGCCGGTTTGAGTATAAGGCTGCCACTGGTGGATTCATTCCTGATCGAGTTGCAGTGTTAGTTCAGTTTCTCAAAGTTAGAATTATGTTGTACTTCTTGTTATTGGCCTTGCATTGGTGGTTATTAAATTGTTCATGGGTTTTGATTTACAGGTATTGCAAATGTGAGATGCCTTATAACCCTGACGACCTTATGGTTCAGTGTGAAGGATGCAAAGACTGGTATATCTTTATGCATTTATGTATTTTATCTCGTGGGTCGATTTGTTGAACACTAGAAACCCATGTTATTATGAAATTATTCCCGAAGATGTTATGCGCCTTTCTGCTCTTGTGGTGTTTTTCATTCGTTTTTGGGACCCATTTATAACGCTAGAGGAATTAAAGCTACTGCATAAACTTGAGATTGTAAGTTTCCCTCATGTCATTTACTGTTTTGATTGAGTAAGAAAACTACAAGCTGTGTGACAAACAGGAGCATCTGTCGATGTCTTGTCATAGCAAGCAAACTTTCAGCTGCATGTGACATCAAATTTAAATCATAAGCATCTCTGCATGAGCAAAGGTCCATTTTTTCTTACTTGAGTCGAGTAGATAATCAGAACTGAGAAAGAAAATGAGAAGAGAACTGAACATCTTTTAGTACATTCTGATGTGTCTTTCTAGAGGTTGAAAGTGTTTGAAACATTCCCAAATCTTACCATGTTATAGCATATACTCTTGTACATGAACGGCAACTAGAGAAACGATCATGTGATTGATAGAGGTTTTTCGAATTAAATTATGTAGAGTCGAAGTAAGCTCTTATCTTCCATCTAGACTTGTCTCATGCCACTTTCCAGCACATAAAAAGATTCTAATATTGTCCCTGTTGGCCAGGTGTAACTGGTACATATACTGATTCCTCCATCATTCTTGTCGTCAGTTTTTTATTCCTTTTCCTTTGCCCAATATCCTTTACAAGTGTATTTTATTTTCTACTTTGGAGTAAGGTTAATTCTAAACTTAACTAAGTATCATATGCATTTGTAGTTTGATTTTTATCTCTCTGCACTCAATTACGAGTTTGTTTGCAAAACAAATGGTGTATGATGTTATACAGTTAACACTGTCCCGGCAGGTTTCATCCTTCTTGTATGGGCATGACGATAGAACAAGCAAAGAAATTAGATCACTTCTCTTGTTCTGATTGTTCTTCTGATGATGATGTTAAAAGATCCCTGAATACATTTCCTGTTTCACCACCAGTTGAGCATAAGGTGAGGATGTTTATTTTTTATGTTGTTCCTTGGACATAGTTGGGTAAGTACCTTTATTATTGCTATTTTTATTATTTTCTCCATTCAGTAAAGGGTGACCTCTGTGCATGGTTCATTTTTTATTGATCGTGGGCTGATCTTAGGTGCGCTCTCTTGTTAAACCAACAAAGGAAAATGGTCCGTCGATGGAAAAGTTGTAATTTGAAATCAGCACCAAGATTTCCTCCACAACTGGTGGAATATAATCAATTGGAATCTTTTTATAGGTGAAGGATGTCAATGCCTCGTAATAAAATTATCAAACCTTGGAATTAGAAGTAGACTATGGTTTATATGTTTCTTCTTTCAATTAGGTTCTAGAAATTTAGTAGAATGTAGTTATTGGTTTGATTTTTACGTATGATAAATAAAGAGCTTTTAAATAGGATTAGAATTTTTTTTTTCCAATAAGTAGTTTATAAGAACATAACCCATACTTTGCTTTTGAATTTGAAAGTTTGAGTTTTAAGGAGCGATTCTTCATTTAGAGGAACATCTGAAATCTGGTGGGTTGATTTCACCAACTTCTTTAACTGAGAAGTGACTACCCTTCTCTTCTCCATCACTTTGGCTACTAGTCTTTTTTTTAACCTTTTTTTATGTCAATTTTGTGACATTGTAAGGCTTCCGCTACTGTGTCCATCATTGTTGGTGCTTTGTCCACAGATTTGGAATTGGAAATGGCATAAATAATTTTTTTTTTACACAGATTGTAAATTAATTTTAAAGAATTTTAGGAGAAGGTGAATATCTCGTCAGAGGACTTGATGATTAGTTTGAGATGACTGCTCCTGAGGGAAGTGAATTGGGAGGCATATAGCATAAGTCTCCCATAGGATGACTGTTAAAATGAGATCAGTTTTCTTAACTGTTTCGAGGAGAACAGTTGTCATCAAAATAATTTTGAGATATCGTTGGATCCCTTAAGGAAGAGTTTCTGAAATGAAATTATGGTACGGTTAGAGAAATTGCTGTTATGATACAGGGATAAGAATGAACATGCCCAAAAATTATCAAAGATACGGCTGCAACTTGCAAATTCTTATATAGAGGAAGGGCAAATATTGTTCATTTGTCGAAGTAATAATATAAGTGCCAGTGAACAGGGACACTCAAGCGACTGCGGAACCTTTTGTGCTTCATACATAAAATGTTTTAATCCCTACCCCTTTCGAATCTCTACAATCTCGCTATCGTGTTTGTATATTTTTTTTTATCTTTCTGTTGTTACTTGTTTCATTCCCCTCTAGAGGTGGTGGGTAGAGGAGGGGAAGAACCATTCTTGTTCAGTTGAAACCGCTGGCTACTGTTATTGTTTTAATCTCATTACTTGTTGTATGTTTCGTATCATAGGTGGAGCCGAAGCGCCGCAAGAGATGAGAAACTGTTGTGAAGATTGTGGTGCATGATGAAAGGCACTCCATTTGTCGCCCGTTGGCTCTTAATTTGTTGGTGTCATGTGGAATTTGTAAGGTGCAGAGTACCTGTGTGCTTGCACAAACCTGAGGGATTTTTCATTAAATGCATGTGTGCATGTGCTAATAGTAGGAGAGAGAGAGAGAGAGAGACTTATGATTGTATTATCTCGTGTACAATCTGTGCAAAAAAAGTGATTTTCTGATACAAAGTTATAGTTGATCAAGTAGATAAGTTATAAGGAAGCAAAGAAGTATGTGGTCTTATAATTGTGGGCATATAATCTGACTATTACTAGCACTTTGTAAAACTAATAAAATTTAAGGTCCAAACTGACTTTTTAACTTTTAAGAACTGGAAAATATGTACGTTAACAAAGAAGGGAGAATCTGTAAAACAGGAAAAGAAACTTAAA
The DNA here is from genome assembly GCA_002174775.1 of Macleaya cordata. Taxonomy (NCBI): domain Eukaryota; kingdom Viridiplantae; phylum Streptophyta; class Magnoliopsida; order Ranunculales; family Papaveraceae; genus Macleaya; species Macleaya cordata. The sequence goes on along the minus strand of MVGT01003688.1, from coordinate 547,824 downwards.
ACCCTAGTGCCATATTGTGTTGGGATTTAAGATAAAAGTAATATGAGCTGATTAACAAAAATCACTTTTTTCTTTTTAGTGAGAATCTCCTTTCAAGTTTTTTCTTTTGGCAAAACACAAGGTCTCCCTGCCTTAACAGCTTTAATGCTACGTTATGATCAGATAGTGATTTCTTGTCACATAAGAGTTTATTGCAAAATGGGTATGTCAAAAGTTTTCCAAATGATTTCTGAAACATTTTGACGCTTCAAAGCAATTAGCAGCTTTGTTTCAGGCGCACGAAGTTTTTGCTCGTAGTTTCGGTGGCTAGAATGTTTTGTGAAGATGATCTCTTCTCTTCGCCAACACGCTTCGAAAATAAGAGAAGACTCAATTTTCCACTCTGAAATTTTTGATTTTGGTGTAGATAATGTCACTTTCTCGCCAAAAATGAGATATAGACTATCTCCATGTAGTCACCACAAATCATATTTATGTATATGAAATTATGGATGCCGTGTAAGAAATAGCCTCCTAACTGGACCCTATCACCATTTACCATTTCAATGAGAGTTGGATTATTTTAAATACAAATTTTTATTGTTCAAGCATCATAAATATTACACAACAAAGCATCATAAAGATTACATAACTAAGTAATTTATGTACAGATCAGTTGGAATTCTTCACACCCAATCTTTTGGTAAGCTCTTTAATTAGAGGGTTCTCCTTGACTTCTCTCTCTCTTTCAATACGCCATTCCTTTGACGCATTCTCCGCCTGGATTTTCAATCTTGGGTTAGTTTGACAACAATGGAGATGTAGAAGTAGAGAGGAAAAAAGAAGAAGAGAGACTGCGGTTGAATAGTTTACGTACCCAAACTCGTATGGGAACTAGTTGTTCCTTGACACCCTCAATTTTTGGCTGAAGCAAGTCTCTTCCTTTGGTTCTAATATCATCGCTCTGCCAAAAATAATGCCAAACATAAATTTATGAAGTAAAGACTTGCTGGATTGAATATACACGAAGAGAATGCATAAAAACTTCTTAAACCTTCTTGACTAAAACCTCTGAGAACCATCGAAGCACAAGTCAATAACTCTTTTTTTTTCCCTCTTCATTATAAGTACCGATTTTCACAAACTTAGGATGGCATGCGGGCGTGGCCATCCATACCAAGTAAGGAATGAGACCAGGGTTTTTTTTTTTTTTTTGAGAGAGTGAACAAATCCACTAATCACAATACCCAGGGAAGAAAAGGGACCTATAAGTAAAAGTGTTAACAACTAAACATTATTAACTGCAAATACTACATAATTCATACCGATGTTTAAAAAAAAATAGTTGTATCTAGTGTTAGATTTGTTCATAACAAGAAAGTTCATAAAATAGAGGAGTTTTACCTGTATCACGTTACTCTTAGACTAGATATATGGATGCTCTAAAATGCATATTTACCTCCTAGATTTTAAAAAAGAAGTAATTCACCTGTTCAAAATTTTAGTTTTACAAGTACCATGTTTGTTTTACACATAGCAAGACAATACATGATAGAGGAATCATCAGAAAAAACATTCAGAGAACTTACATTCTGCAGATCTAGTTTGGAGGCTGTTAATCCAAATGTCAAAGCGGCACCTCCAAACACAACTGCGGTAGCAACAGCAAATGCCGTTCCAACTACAAGAACAATAGTAATACCCTCAGTTATAAGAAAGACTCAAGGTATAAACATCATTTACTGACAAAATCTAAATCTGCTCTCACGAAGAATTCAATTTACATAAAAAAGGAAAAGACCCAAGTTGCTGCAAAAAGAAAAGCCCTAATGAGCATAAGATCTGAAATAATTAAAATTGTGCTTTCTTTTTGACGGGTAACCAGGGCATTTTATGAATGGATTACCAAAACTTCAATCACAAAGCTCTAGGATGCTGGTTGGTTTCATTGTAATTCAAGATCCTCTAATTAGAATCTCTACAATACTGTATTGATCTACTCACCTATTGGAATCCTTGGTTGATCCCATTTTGTTCATATTCAGGTAGAATCTCTAATTTTCAAATTTTGTCAAGCTATTTCAATGCAAGGGATTTCAGTTCATCTCGATGTATTCTGGACAAAGACGGGATTTATGCTTTCCAATGTACATTGGGTTTTTCAAGGTGGGTAACCAATACAATGTGAACAGAGAAAGAGGAAGAAAATGGAGGATCTCTACCAAAAGAGAAAGAATAGGTAGTAGTATCAATGCAGAACAAGTAATTGGAGTTATAAATATGGCATAATTCACATAAACAATAGTTTTCCAACATTTGTTTCCATGGAAAAGATCACAAATAAATTAGAGGATGAAAGAACCTACTTTGTGAAAGCCCTGCGGCTGCGGCCTTCAACTTCTCGGAGTTAACATTTGTATACTTGTCACGCCTCAGGTCATTAGCGGTGGAAGCCAGAACTGAGTTTTCTCCCTCAGGCAACTGCCATCTGCATTTAACAGCATATCACTTACTCACATTACGGTAAAAAACTGAACCATAATGAACTATACTAGTAAAGGTTTTGATCAGGATGAATATGTGAATAATATAGCGAAACAAACTCACATATGATTGCAGAAAGAGGGAAAAATAGAAAACAACACACAACGGGGATTTATGTAGTTCACCCAGATCTAGGACTACATTCACGGAGTAACAGAGTTCCCAGTATGCTCTCATGCGAAAGATGAAATCTAGTGTTTACAGACTTTTTCTTTTCTTTTCCACGCATCACTCTTAAACACAGACAAAATGATCAGAAGATATTATATACCCTAATCAACTTAGGGTGCCCATAACACCTCTCCAAATCAAATGCAAGATCATACAAACAATTTGTAGACAGCATTTAGCGATGGTGGTTAAAGTAAAATATGCTTCAAGAGTATTATGTGAGTTACGTATACTAAATAGACTAAATGTACAATTCTACAAGAAAATAGTAAGACCAGCTAATATGTTTCGTGGAGCTAAATGTTAGGCGATCAAGAAACATAAATAGTCACAGAAGAATTATCTAATAGAGGACGAGGATGAGGATACAGACAAGCTTTTCTGATAAAATTATGGGAAACTAATTGAGATGGCTTGGGCACATAAGAGTGAAAAAGAATGACCACACTAAGGGCATCCCCCTGCCTGACTATTTTGAAATTTCTTTTTAGGTTGAGATTAAATCTCAACCCTTGGACTGTTTTAGGTTTTATGTGTCCATTTTTAGTTTTTTATTAATTTTTTTTAACAAACATCATAGGCCAAATTTGCTAAGCTATATTTAGCTTTTAGCTGACAACCAATGTGGATGGCCTAATGAAGAATGTCTAGGTGCAGCTTCTTAAAAGGTAAAGAAAGATTGAAAATAAAGTAAAATGAGATAATAAAGGATAAAAGATCTCAAGATTACATGCCTGAAACAATATAAAGCTCTATATAGAATTGAATCTCAAAATGGGATTCATGTGGGAAGAACAGAGAGTATATCAGATTATGATGCTTGTGATAACAATCTTCAGGATACATCAAATTCAGCTTTTCCCCCAAAATTAACAACGACCAAGGAACCCAACTATCAAAACCTCGAATTAACAGGATATTGAAGCGCTTTAAATGAGAATTTTGCATACCCGGAGGAAATTAAACTTCACAACGATCCCAACGCAAATTCAACAACCCAAACCTCACAAATTGCAGCAAAATTCAATTCCAAAGAGATGGGTATGACACAATCTCCAATTCATGAATCGAAAACAAGCTAAAAACCTAAAGTAAAATTGCAGGGCATATGAAGACAGCAAGAAAAACCCAACCTTCTGCAATAATTATAACCAAACAATGAAAAATAGGAGAAGACAGAAGAATTATATATTTCAAGCTAATGGGTATGCTAGAATTCGCAATTGAAAAGCAGGAAAGCCAGAAATAGAGTCAAGCCAAACCCAAACAAACAGAGAATTAAAGAGATGATGAAAGGAAAATTGATACCTTTTGGGTCCAAAAGTAACTTGAGGAAGAGAGAGATAGGATCGAAGAGGGTTAAGAGCCTCGGTGGACAGAGAATGAACTTTGATGATATCATGAGGAAGATCCCATTTTGAAGCTGTGGAGAGTGAGGAATCTGAGAGTGGTTCGAAGATTTTTGAAGGGAGAGAATGTCGAAGGACCTCTGGAAGAACGTCGGCTTGGGTTTCTTCCTCCACCACTGAAACAGACGAATTCAAAGGAGATGGTGAAGAAGAAGAAGGGAAATTGTTGTTTTTCTTGTTCTTCTCGACGAGTCGGCTAATGGCATGTTTGGATTCTTGAAGAAAGTAAGCACCCTCAGTGCTTGCTAATCTTCCTGCAAGGAAACTCATTTCTGTTTGTTGTGGGTGTTTGTAAATTTGTAATAAGAACTGGTTTTGTTTTTGTTTTCGGTTTGAGTTGAGCTGTATTTATACACTCTCGGGTAATCAGGTCGCATGCCCAATTCCCTCTTATAATACCAACCCTTTTGTTTTTTGTTTTTTGTTTTTTGTTTTTTTTTTTTTGAAGGGGACTATTACCGAGGTTACATGGGACAAACTTTAAGGCAATACTACGGTCAAAAAATTTTGATCCGAGACCTCCCACTACCAAAGATATATGGGAGGAATGCACAACTATTGAGCTAAAGGCCCACGTGCATACCAACGCTTTTTTACAAGGGTCAGGTTATATAGCCCCTACTTGTAGGGTCCACATGCAATGTATCAAGGGGTTGATTTTTTAAGAGGATGTTCTCGTTACTATGTATATCATCATTTTAAAAAATCAGCTCGTTCTAAAACTTCTAACTCCCTCAAATTAGCCCCTAGAAAATTGCAAGTTTTAAACTTTTATTTTGACTATTGATTTAAAACTAGTAGATTTGAGGTTAGAAGTCCTCACCATGTAGATCATCCTCTCCAAAAATTAGCCCCTAGATGCATTGCATGTGGGCTCCACAAGCGGGGGTTTTTCGATCTAACTTTGGTCTAAAGTTGAATGTGAAATACTACAGGAACTCTGGATTTGCACCCCAACCAATACCTCTGATAATAAAATTCAACTTTACACCAACTTTAGACCAAAGTTAGACCGAAATTAGACTCCTATACCAATTTTATACCTAAGGTATTATTTCGAGTGCAAATTGGGGGTTCCTGTAGCATTACTCAAGTCGAATTTTATAATCTGAGGTATTATTTGGAGTGTAAATCCAGGGTTCATGTAGCATTTCACTTTTTTTTAGCGCTTCTACACTCACCTAGATTTCTCACCCAATAAATTTACCCACTTACGTGTCACTAATTAAATTCAGATAAAAAAGTGAGGGTCACAAATCATTTATTTCACATTATTTCCAGATTTTATTGGTTCCACATCAGTGGGTAAGTTTAGTGGGTGAGAATCATGGGTAAGTTTAGAAATTTTTTTTTTGTACGCTCTATTATTCAAGAAAAATACTTTTTGTATTGACTATTTGATCGATTTACGGCTCGATGCAGATTTGTTCTAGTGGGATTCACTTGACCTTCTCACATTAAATGGTTTTGGACGTCCATCGAGAATTAAGGTTGGGCTCCACGTCCATCGGTCAGTCCAAATAGTGTTATTCATTATTCACACATTTGGAGACATAATTTTATTGGGTGCATATGGAAACAATATTCCAAGGACTGATAGTTAGTGTGGATGGTCTTTTCGCCATGCACATAGGTCATCCTTGTTAGAAATTTCGTCATACCAATGACACATCCCCGATACACAGCGGAATAGGCTTAAGGATCTTGAGACTTAATAACGATAAATCAACAAGAAAATATAACTACGAAGATAAAAACAAGCATCAACCACAACACAAGATATACGTGGTTCACCCTCACAGGCTACATCCAAGGCCAAATTGGCGCACCGGAGAAACTTTCACTATTATCAAGAACATATTACAATGCTTCTTACACAACCAACCAGAATAAACACACATCAAGGATGTTACAAGACTTACCAGAGAACACCAACGAGCATCCATTAGAGATCGACTCTCTAAACTACTCCCAACAACACACTCACATCATCTTCAACCTTGAAAGTCTATCTCTGTGGTTGTATATAGTAACAAAGGAGAGAACGCATGGAGAATACTAGAAACTTGGGTTGGGGTAGGGCCCCAACCCCCATGAAGAAATCCTCAAACCCTAGATCCTCACAAATCCTTCTCCCTCTCAACAAGTTTCTCACCCTTTGGATTCCTCACCACACAAGAAGACCAAAAACCCTAGGTTTACCTCTCATTGAACCTTAGGAACTCTACCACCTTCACATTGGCACATGTAGCACACCTTTGGTACGACTTAGAACCTCCTTATTTATAGATTTCCTCAAACCCACATACAAATAGAAGTTTTCTAAACCCACAAGGACTTTAAAACCGCCTAAAAACGAAACAAACCCGGGGGTATCGATACCCACTTTTCGGATATCGATACCTCACCCATCTGATGGTTTCATAACAGTTGGTATCGATACCCATTTCCATGGTATCAATACCTCCTGGAAATTTGCCAAAAACTCTACA
>MVGT01003688.1:511391-540477 GCA_002174775.1 Macleaya cordata | reverse complement strand
GTATCGAATTTTTTGTTCTTTACAGAGTCGGAGTAGAAGATGGAGATCTATTTCTTTACGATTTAAAAAGGTTGTGTGAGAGATTTTAGGGAAGAGAAATTCATGGGAGAAAATCGTGGGATAACAAACATACATAGAAACGGTTTCTTTAGGATGTGGAGATTTAGTTTTTTGGAGAGAAAATCGTGGAGGATATGGAGATTGAGAGAGAATCGTGGAGGAGATGAGAGAAAGTAAGTGAAAAGACTGAAATGCCCTCCAAGGTAGATTTTTCCAAGGGCAAATAATGACTACCATGCCCTTAAAAGATCAACTCAAACTTTGACAAAATTAATTTTTTCAAGGACAACATATGTAAAAAGCCTCAAAAAAAGCAATTGGCTTAATATATTAGTATAGATTTTCGTGATAGGATTAGCGAGAAATTATATATATAAAGTAGTGATAAATTAATCTCATTAATATTTTCGTGATAGGATTACCGAGAAAGATCGGCTACTTTACATGAGCTGGTCCCACTAGCATTTCTCTCTCTCTTTTTATGGTTTGCAAGATATGATTTGACTTTGATTTGGACTACTTATTAAAAAAAGAAAAATTGCATGCGTGATGAACAAGTTTATAATGGAGATTGTGCTTGACGATCAAGCTTGAGTTAAACACAACACTTACAATAATAATATTATTATTATATTGTTAAAAACATTTACCATTTCGATTAAGAGGATAGGATTTGATAGATTGTTTCTTGGCTTGGGGACCAATTAATTAAACTCATTTCGTGACAAGACAGTTTAAAAGTTGAAAACTATGTATGTACATTGTATATACATATTCAATTAATTCATGTATTTGTTTGTTTGGACGGGATTTTAAGTAGAGATTTTGTGGAATAAGAATTTTGGTAGAAAATAGTCTTATGGACACCTTAAACAAATAAATAAAATATTTTTTGAGGTTAGGGCAAGTACTATGGGCACATCAAACAACCAAACCCCTCCTCTGGTCCTAAATTTAGGGCGAGAGTACGGTGTTTGAGGGAGGAGGCAGAGATTGTGCCTTGAGGCACAATCTATGCCATACGGCACAATCTCTACCTATTGGCACAGATTGTGCCGCACGGCACAATCTTTGCCTCCTCCAAAACTATGAAAATAATCTAAGGTGGAAGCAAGGGGTTTGAAGGGTATTTAATTTTAGGCAGAATCTATGCCATACGACACAGTTAGTGCCGTACGGCACTAACTGTGCCTCCCCTGTGTCTTCTTTCCATGGTACTTGCTCTCCCTCAATACCTTAAACTCCTACCCTAAATCTCTACCTTAAGGGTTTCCCATGGTACTTGCCCTTAGAAATTATGTTATAAATCTAACATGTTTTCCACAAAATTCCTCCTTAAAATCTTTCATCCAAACAAACTAATATATTATTTATAATTAAGGAATGGTCGTATAGTGGCAACATCGATAGCATTTTTATGGTCCTCAAAATCCACACCATCAAAATGAAAAACAATAATCCAACAAAAAATATAGAGAAATATATTTTAACTGAATGCAAAGTGGAGGGTGCCACCAAAAATCAGCTTTGTTTTGGACTGCATCCCTAGAAAATTCGTCAGACAATCTAAAAAGAGGACTCCAAATGACTAATCAATGTGTGTTGTGCCGAGTTTGTTTGGGTCGCAGTAATTAAGAGTGTGAGCGCGGCCGGTCCAAGACCAATTGAAGCCCTAGGCCAGAGTTTAAAAATGGACCCTTAGACTTGGCAACGGATTGGATTAAGGTCAATCCTAAACAGGTTAGTGGATTAAATGATCGAGATTATGAAATTCTACTCCTGACTAGTTTATAAAACGAGTCAATTTACAAAACCCAAATTTATGATCTTCCAAAAAAAATTGAACAAATCTAATTTTTGTTGAGATTGTGAAACTCTAATCCTGACTAGTTATAAAACGAGGCAATTTACAAAACCCAAATTTATGATCTTCCAAAAAAAAAATTGAACAAATCTAATTTTTGTCAAAACGAATCAAACATTTGCATCGATTAAGCTAGCAGGTGATCACACTACAGCAGCAATAAACATCTGACTCACTACCTAATCAAACCGTCCAAGACTCCAAGCTGCCTGAATATAATTTTTTTTAGGATTATTGTGTTTAGTTGCAAGGGATGCCAATTGTGCTTGGAAACACAAAAATGATGCATTTGACTTCAGAAGGAGAAATACAAACATTGTGATTCAGAAAGACGAGCCAGAACTAGCAATACTGCTAGTGAAGCTACATGAAGGAGATGATGTCTAAAGTTTGAACACATCAACAAATTTTCTTTCTTTATCAAAAAAATAATTAATTTTTTTTCTTTATAAGTTAAAATTCATCCATTTCACAAGAAAACTTGTCAAACAACCCACAAATCTCCAATCTGGAGAGAATATTGAGATCCCTAAATGAGAGAGATAATGAAATCACCACAACATACATCTCAAATCCTAAACGATGAGATCGTCCAAGTAGTTTACTTCCAGCCATCAAAAATCCAGATCTTGAGGAGAGAAAACTGTAAGTCGGCCGAGAAAGAGGGGAGAAGAAAATATTAGGGTTTGATGAGGGGAGAAGAAAGTGAGAAGAAAACGNACCAAACAGAATAACCACATTTTTCAATTAATCGGAATAATTTTCGCAGTTTTAATAGGTCTCGAATTATTTGCGAATCTGAATCGAACTTTTGAATAATTCTTTTTTTTATTTTATTTTTTAAAAAAAACTTAGTTATTGTTCAGTCCATTATACTAATTACATTGAGATTATTGGATGTGTTATTTTACTATATATGTGTTTTTTAATGACACGGCTTATCCATCAATACTTAGTTAATTAGTATTGTAGTTTATGATAAGATATAATATTTTTAGACATGGTACTTTTACATATATTCGAATTTTTAAGCTAATTTGTTTACAAATAATCTGAACTATACTCGAATTATTCCCGAACCACATTTTTACCGAACTTCGATTATTTGACCGGACATTTGGCAGAATTTTTCGTCCATGAATTCTAATAATTCTCGAAAGATTTCTGAACCAAACTTTTACCAAATATCAAATTACTAACTATGGTCCAGATATAAGTGGGAGGACAATCTAAACCGTCCTTTGTATACAATTGTATGTTGTAACTAGTGGGCTTACTAGAATTTGGGGCCCCAACCAATGTGAAGCCCTAGGCCAGCGCCTAATTTGCCTTACGATTGGGCCGGCCCTGGGTGTGAGTTCGAAATCCATGAAATAAACTATTAGGGTCGTGGTTTTCGCGGAGATATAGATTCTTTTGAGAAAACATTCACACGTGAAAAATGCTAAACTTGCTGCATGTCCTACTACAAACCTTACTGCAAAAGTCATCCCACGGCTCTTAAATAATCTCGTACCCCTCATGATTTACGTCATTTTCCAATTGACGTAAATACCTTCCTAAATAGCCTTTGCAGTATAACTTGCATTACACTTTGCAGTAAGTGTAGCATCACCGTTCAAACGTTCTCGTGCGATCTCTAATTCCGACCCCAGCCTTCAGACACACTAAAACTGCCCGCCTTCCTTCCCACATAGATGCTGCACATAGATGCTGCGGGGCATCAGGTGGGAAGGAAGGCAGACAGGTTAAGTTGCATTTTCCTGTAGGTACGGGACCACTTCACTGCCTGCAGCCGACACATATTCCTTTTCCAAAGTTACTGACTAGTCTGAGTTTTAATGAAATGGTTGTTGGATGTAATTTATGAGAATTTATTAGTTCTGCGTCAGTCTCCTACTAGAAACTTCAGGCTAACCATACGGTGCGTGTCCCCCCATTAAACTATGCTTGGTAGAACCCAATATCACTTCTTAGTGGTTCTTGAATTATCCGTTCAGTACTGGACCAGAACCAACTTATATAATATGCAGAGGGTGTTTGGCAACTAGAAGCATTTTTACTTCTCTTTTGAGAAATCAAAAATAAAAAGAAGTTTGTACGGTAAACTACTGACTTATAAGTAAAAAAAATGATAAGTTATTAAGTGTTACGCGGTACTCGAGGAGAAGCAACTTCTGAGAACCAAAAAAAATAATAATAAATGCTTAAAAAATAAACAATTTTTTTGCTTTTAGAAGTCACTTTAAAAAGATGTTACCATACAACTTCTTAAGTGGCTGCCAAATGCCCTCCAAGTATGTCTTGACTTTTGAGTTAATTCTGAACTTCAAGCAACATAGTTGGGGTGAGTCATAGCTCGTTCATGATCAAACTTGTTAGCAGTACCAAAGAAACCCATGAAACTTGTACGCTATATAGAATGTTATTTTGTGCATATGCCCACTTACAAGTGGGTGAATAACAACCCACTATCCAGCCATTTAGTGTAATGTGATATGGTGTGGTCGAGTATTATTTTGTGCACCCTCATTTAATTTGTGAACAGGTGCACATACGTTCCCCTCTTCCTCATTGCCCTTTTAGTTGACAGTCTGAATTCATTCATTTTACAACGGATCATTTACATCATGAAAAAGAAAGTGATGTACACAATGGGTGCAAAAAATTACTCTCGTGGTGACCATATAACAACTCACACTAGAATGATGGACATTATTGTCCACCACCCTTCATAAAGTGGGTGGACAAATATAGCACTTCAAGTTAATTCAATTTCTATAATGAATGATTAATGCGACTAATATGTAAAAAAGTGGATAATTGATGAAACCCAAAATGCATCCATCCATCCAATGTCGAGAAAATTAATTAGTCAATATATTTGTATTGAAAAACTTACAGAATTTTAAAATCAATTAATGGTAAATGTAGAAATCCTGATCAATTCACTGACCAGGAGCCAGAGGAGGTAGCTGTTGATTTAAAATTCTGGAAGATTTTCTGTACAAATAGACTTATTGAGGCACAAGTCACCAGCAAGAGCTAAAACTTATCTAAAAATCTCTCTAATGTTATAATTTGAAACAATTCAGTGTTGGCTAGCTCTCTAGCTAGCTACAACAAGTTAAAATTAAAGCAAAGTAACTTGGTTCTACATATAAGTACTTACTACTCTTTACCTTACTAAACAAAATCGATCTTTCTTCAGTACGTACATACATATATATATACATGTCTTCATATATAATCAATTACTGGATTTCATCAGCTGCGTACAATTGATATATCTTGAGAAAGTTTCACCTGTTATGCAATGGATTTGGTCCTGTCGGGACCCTTCTCTTCTCCGATTCAATATCTCTGACCTCTCCGATGCTGCTTGGGGCGATTGTTTTAAACCTAAAGACGTGTTTTTGTGTAGAAAGATTGACGAAATTTTGTCGAACCACCACCGCGTGTAGCCTCAGGGACGATAGAGAGAGGAGGAAGAATAAGGCAAGGAGAAGATTCAAATGAAAACGATTCATAGCTTCAAACTGTGTTAGAGAAGGGGAGGGAGAGAGAGAGAGAGATAGAAAGAGAGTTAAAAAAAGTGGTGGTAGTGATAAATACAAGTATACAACAATGGCTCTTTATGAAGAAGGGGAGGTTGGGTACTTGAAAAGGGAAAATCATACTATATATATGGCTTGGATTGGTCCAAGTTTTATTTGTTGAAAAACTCCAAAGAACAAAAATTACAATTTGGTGTTGACAAAAACACCAAAAGTTGTGTGTATCAACTCTCTTAGCCATAGGATTCAGACATTATATAGTCCGAAGATCACTTAAGTGACTGGTTAGAAACATGGGTTTGTATAGTATAGATTTTGATTTTAAATCCTATAAAGAAATTCTTTAAATAGAATTAGAGGAATAAGAATGTGATCCTAGGATTAAATGGTGGAGACCAACATTAAGATTTTAAATAGTAATACAGTTCAAAAAAAATTAAAAAATCCATACATTACATATAATCCTTCAATATAGATCATCAATTAGTCCATTAAAGGTTCAAATATGTAAAATACTTATTATTATTTTTTAACGCTACAAAGCGACTCTTTGAACAGTAAAATCCAAGAAAATTGTTTTGAAATTTGTGTAAATTATTTAAAAATTTATATATATATATATATATATATATATAGATATATGTGCTATTTTAAAATATATAATTGCATTCTAACGATCCTCTTTGAATATTGTTGTTCATTAGTTTTGAGTGGGGAGGTTGTTCAACGAGGAAGCTGACCAAAGAATTGGAGAAAATTTTGTGTTAGAATTTACAAACATGAAGAATGAAGGGCTGATAGTAGTTATGGTGGAATGACGAGATTAATCTTTTTGACTTTAATTTGAAAAATAAAAATAAAAAATAAAAAAAACCAGTATTTGAGTGTAGGCATTTTCGTCATTTAAAAAGATGATCAGGTGCCGACGTACTCAATTGGAGTATTGAAGATAAAAGAATGCTGTTCTCATTTATGGGGAGCGTTTTCGTTCAGACAATGATGATCATCATTCATCATTCACCACCTTCATGGGTAAGCGTGAACTATACCATCTAGCCTTGTTGAATCGGATTTTTATTTTATGAGATTAATCCGTGTTTGATAGTAAGAAAATGTGTTGTTCGTTGTGTTTATTTTATCACTTATACGGAATTAATTTTTTGGGGGGCCGAGAAAATTTATTTCATAGAATTACATTAAAAATTAATTATTAGCCACACTGTAGAGTAATTTGCGCCCATCTTAGTGGAGTTAAAAATACAAATAAATAGTGGAATTGATATTATTTCCGCAGAACCAACCCATTTCTATCGAATTCAAATGCTATCAAACACAACCCTAATTTAATTTGCTACTTATACTCATTCTATTTTTTTTAATTGGTTAGTTGAGTTAAAGTAGGGTTTGATACATATAATTAAGTAATTTTTCTGCGTCCGTAGTATCATCTTTCTCTATGTTCAATGGTAGCATCTGTTTCTATGTTTGTTAGTAACGAATTGTTTATCTCTGAATTTCTCATAGACCCTTTATGGTGTTTTTCAAATTATTGTAATTTGGTCATTAGACCTTCCTATAAAAAAATTTAAAATAGGATTCGACTGATTTTGAATCATTTTAGTTCAATCACGTATAATAACTACACGAGTTTGGTTTTGGAGGACCCAAACCACCAATTATCTAGTCGTCCATTTCATACAGTCAAAGGATGACGAGTGATATTATGTTCACCTACTTATAAAGTGGGTGAACAATTTGTTTTTCATTTATCGGTCAAGTGTTGTATGGTCACCGTGGTACACTTGGCGACTAGATAATGAAGGGTATTGTGCACCCACCTGCAAACAAATTCAAAGATTGTTGTGACTTATGTAATACCCGACAGCTGGATGATGGATGATTTTGTTGAACCACCTTAGTAATGGACGACCAAAATTAATTTGGGTCTAATAACTGCGTATAGAGATCATTAATCTTGTGGTCCGGTCCGCGCCTTAATATAGGATACAGCTATGCAAGTCCCACTTATAATAGTTCAATAATTCAAATATCAAATGCATGTATAAGCTTAAAATAGATTTGGCAGGTGAGGTTAAGCTAGCTAGCTCAAATTTTCACGATTAACATGACCCCACTCCAGATTGTTGGGATAGTTTCATATAGAATAAGTAGTTAATAAGATAAAATCACAAATTATTAAGATAGACTTTTTATTTACATAGCACCGAGTCTTTTTAACATAAATTCTGGTACTTAAATCTAAGTCCACCGAATGGGTAGTAAAGTTGAAGATAACTAGCCCCATATCCCGTGCAAGACACGGGAGCTTTTTTTTAAAAAAAAAATTTATCTTTTTTTATTAGACAATTAGAAAATTTAATTATTTTAGAATTTGAATTTACCTAAGAAAGAGAGTTTTTTAACCCAATAATAGATAATAGATTGGGCCATATGTTTATAATGTAGGTTTATGTAACCCACATCTAAGAGAGAAGGTTTTGTTAACCCAATAGTAGATAATAGATTTGGCCATATGTTTATAATGTAGGTTTTTTTAACCCACACCTAAGAGAGAGGGTTTTGTTAACCCAAGGCTTCTCCTATAGTATATTATGTTTATAATGTAGGTTTTTTTAACCCACACCTAAGAGAGAGGGTTTTGTTAACCCAAGGCTTCTCCTATAGTATATTACTAGTCTTGTATGGCCCGTTCAATGAATGGGTACTTTTTATAAAAAAATTATTTTTAATTTTTAGAAACTTTTTTTTAGTATTTTATTTTTTAGAAACTTCTTTTATTTAGTGTGAAAATATTTTTTTATATATATTGGGCCATATGTTTATAATGTAGGTTTTTTTAACCCACACCTAGGAAAGAGAGTTTTGTTAACCCAAGGCTTCTCCTAGTTTAGTTGGTATAAATTCAAATTTTAGCCCCCATATCCCGTGCAAGGCACGGGGGCTTCTTTAAAAAAAAAATTTGAATTTTTTTATTAAATAATTAAAAATTTTAGTTGTTTTAGATTGTTTCATATGTTTATAATGTAGGTTTTTTTAACCCACACTTAAGAAAGAGGGTTTTGGGATAATAGATTGGGACATATGTTTATAATATAGATTTTTTTAACCTACACCTAAGAGAGAGGATTTTGTTAACCCAAGGCTTCTCCTATAGTATATTATAATAGATAATAGATAATAAATATCAGTACTATTGGTGGATCTATAAGTATAGGTTCACGCGTCCGTGCTCTTAACAATTGATATAGGGCAAGTGTTATGGACACCTTAAACAAGTAAAAAAGAATTTTTTGAGGTTATGGCAAGTATCATGGGCATCCTAAATAACCAAACCCTTCCCTCGGGTCCTAGATTTGGGGCGGGAGCAAGAAGTTTGAGGGAGGAGGCAGAGATTGTATAATTAGAGTTTTTTTAGTAGGCAACAAAATTTAAGGCACGCAATACTTTGAGCCAAATAAAAACCAGACGGAGCCAGATGGAGTTCGAGATAGACAATTAAGCAGAAACTTGCCCTACGTGAATTATCTATACTTCTATATAACTATATAATACAAATACTTGAGTGAAGTCTATTTTGCCAATTTTTTTTAAAATACCCTTATGTATATTTTTTTATTAGAAATTATATAAATATAAATGTAAATTATTTAGCAAACGGAGGGCATAGTTGGTACTAAATAAAACTCTAACATTAAATAACTCTATTATAACATAAATAAGGCACGCAACACTTTGAGCCAAATAAAACCAGGCGGAGCCTGATGGAGTTCGAGATAGACAATTAAGCAGAAACTTGCCCTACGTGAATTATCTATACTTCTATATAACTATATAATGCAAATACTTGAGTGAAGTCTATTTTCCCAATTTTTTTTAAAATACCCTTATGTGTATTTTCTATTAGAAATTATATAAATATAAATGTAAATTATTTAGCAAACGGAAGGCATAGTTGGTACTAAATAAAAATCTAGCATTAAATAACTCTATTATAACATTAAATAAATAATATGACACATTAATAAATAATAATTATAATTAATAAAATAATTTTAACGTAATTACATGCAATGCACATGCTCAAAACTTGTTCTCGTAATATCGCAAGGTAGTGTTGAAAAAAAAAATTCCCCGATAACCGGAGTCAACTCAGCATGCACGTCTCACACATGCTACGCTATATTTTCCTTTTTTTTTTTTTCTTTGGTCTTTTCTTTTTTTTTTTCGTGTTTATACAAATGAGAGTTATATTTTAATGTTTTCTTACATACAATTAGATGGATGTAAGGGAATATCAGGATGTACACATGCAATCTGGGAAGGGGAACGCGATCACATCTCTATTTGGTCTGATCATCAATGGAGATCCCGAGGAGCTGAAGTGCATCTTCCTTATTTCTTCATCCATCTCCTTCTCCCCTAGGTTTTTCTGATTGACGAACAAATGAACCAGCTGCTTCTTATTCGGTGTAATGTGCTTCTTGTGTCCCAGATAAGCCCGATGCCCCTGGTCGTTCGATCAATCAAACGTAAAAAATGCATTGTTTAGGTAAATAGGCATAACATAATTGGTACTTCAACTTGTTGAGGCGCAACTTAAGCCCATCAGATTACTTGGGCCATGCGTGGGCTTAGGCTGAGATCTATGCTAACCAACCCAAACTCGATGACTATTAGGCCATGGTTGGATTAAGGCAATGGAATGATATTTTTAGGAATGTGATTTCATTCTAGTGTTTGGTTTGCCTATTAAACTTGGAATACTCTACGATAAATAGAAAACCTTTTAACTAGCAAATATTACTTGCAACCCACTTATATGTTCTAATAGTTTGTTTAAATGTTTCAGATTTTTCTCCCCCTCCTCTCTCCCCCCATCTCTCTCTCTCTCTCTCTCTCTCTCTCTCTCTCTCTCTCTCTCTCTCTCTCTCCTCGCACTCCACCACCACCAACAGATCGGAAGAAAAAAAAATTCAGATCTGAAAAAATTATATATCAGTTGCACCATCAACTTCGACTAACAATGGTCGAATTTTTTTATTTTTATTTTTTAGATATATTTGTTAATTATTTATTGTTAGTTTTTATTTTCCAGTTGTTTGGTGGTGGTAGTGGCGGTGGCGATGGGTTGCATTTTTTGTTTTTTCATCTTGGTTTAAAAGAGAGAGAGATTTTTAGAGAATGGGGGTGGAGGTGTCATTGGTGGTGGCGATGGTGGAGAAGATAAAGTAGTGGGGTGTATTTTTATAGGGTGGAATTATTGGAGGAGAGCTCCTTAACAAATGGGCCTTGGGCTTAAAGGCCCAAATAAGAATAATCTCTCCATCTAGATTGGAGTTACTGTTGTTGGGGTTCCTTAGTTTGGATGGGGGGGCTCGCCCAGTTAAGAGGCACCCCTAAAATTTACAAATTGGTTAGTTGGAGAACCTATTTTACTAGAGGGGAGGGGTTCTCATTTTCTCTTTTACACCCCCACCACCCCCAACTAAATGCACCCCACCATCACTACAACCAACTCTACCACCATTGCCACAACCATGTCAACACCACCACGCCAACTCCACCACCATCGCCAAGCTTTAGAATGAGAAAGAAGAGAGAAAGAAGGGGTCGGGAAGGGAGATTTGAAGAGAAAGAGGAATCTGAAGAGAAAGAGGGATCAAAAGAGAGGGGATTTGGATCTAAAAATAAAAATTTGAATTTTTAACAATAATTAATGTCACTGTCATTCTGAAATTCGACAATATAGAGTCGAATTTTCGAACAAAATTTGACAGTTTCCTGTCGAAAAAGAAAATACATTTCGATAAGTTCTTGTCGATTTTATTTTCAACAAGAATCTTTAGAAAATATTTTGATTTTTCAACAGGAATTTATCGAAATTTGTTTGATTTTTTAACAGAAACCTATTGAATTTTTACCGTCGTCTTCATCTTCATTTTATTCTTTTAGAGAGAAAATGATAGTTAGATCTTATTTTTTAAGTTTTATAGATAGAAAGAAAAGAGGGAGATACGGAGAAAGAGAAAATACTAAGATTAAGTGAGGGGAAGATGATAGCGATGGAAGTGGTGGTGGTGGTGCCGGTGTGGTGCTAGAGATGTTGGTTCTGCCGGTGGTGGGAGTGATAGTGGTGGCATGCAATTATTTTTTATGGTGGGGTATGTTTAAGTGTGTTTAGTGAGGGGAGTCCACCTGTCCAAAAGAGGTTAACTAAGTTGCAGAGCACACTTGGGAACTTTATAGTGAGACCATCAGATGACTTCAAGTTCGAAGTTGAGAATTTGGGCTTAAGCCCAAATTTTGAGCATGCACCCCAACCAAAAGGGGAGCCTCAATAACAACAATCTTTTTTTTTTTATGGGAAAATGAGTATGATCTCCCTTGTTTTCTTGGGTTCAAATTGATATATTTTGAGCTTGGGTTGGGCTCAGGTTGACCTCTAACCCATTTAGTCCATGGTTTTAGATCTCGGTATCGATTTCCAGGCCCAACCCTAATATGGATTATGAGCCATGAATGTAATATGTAGGAGATGAATTATGTTAAGTACCTGCAGTGATCTGGCCATATTACCACCATGGTTAGCCATGAAGACATGGCTCTTGAGGCAGACTATGTAATCTAAGGCTGCTAGAATTGATGATCTGTTTTTTAATGGACGGAGTTCTTCTTCATCTGCTAGGTCCCACTTGTTAGTCAGGTGTGGGTACTGTGTTCGAATCGGTTCTAGGGCCCTTTCCCCTCCAAAAGGCACCCCTCCTGCCCAGTAGATCCTCGTACTCTTTGATGCGCCAAACGCCTTTAGTAGCCTGTACAACAGGAACATATCATATATAACAACATGTGAATCTAAAATGTTAAATGCACACCACATATTTATAGACCTGTCTAGACCCTAACTCTGACTTGTTTCAACTCTACTTAAATTCAACATGTGCCTAAATTATGACAGGGTACCTGGTTATCTCCATAGCATTGAGAGGACAAAGACCGGCCATGTATCGATCTCCGGCGGTTATATTATTTGAACGACCTGTTAGGAGTTCGGGGTGCGACGCTCGTTCAATCTCAATCTTATGGTCTGCCTCCTCGCCTAATCCCGGAAGGCACCCGGTCCTAACCCATACATCCTTCTCTAGCCGAAGATGCAATGCCATGTACGGACGTCCCTCCGACATCCTCACCGCTAGCTTCTCTCCAAGCTTCTCTATCCATGCCTTGAACTTCAATGCATGAAAGGCAACCTAAACAAAATTGGACATTATTTTCATTGTGCATTATTATTAATAATGAAAAAAAAAAATTAATTAATTACCAGTACTGCTATAAAGCTAATTAAGTCCCCTAATTAAACAGGACGGACTGTCACAGAAATAATCTTTGTAACACTTGTAACTGTTACACAAAGTGTTACAAATAAAAGTAACATATCTTTTGCCACGATTATAACCGTTACTTAAATTAATAGTGACGGTTATCACCGTTACAAAAGATTGTTTTTTTGATGTAGTGGTACACTGGCTCGACGGTATTTGATGTGAAAAAACTCTTTAAATGGAGCTTTGTTTAACTATATAGATGATGAGTAAACATACGAATACCTTGCAACGAAGCTTTTGTAAGTCTGGGTTCAAGTTCTTAGAAAGTCTTGAATCGAATTGGCGGAGAAGCAACACGCTATTTTTGTTAATCTGTGTTAAGTTAGATTAAAAAAAAAATAAATCTTTTGCATAAATTTCAAACATCATTTTCACATATTTACATATATTAAATTTTTAAAATATATATAATATACACGCGTAAAGCACATTCTCTAGACTCTAGTAGTGTTTTTAAAAGGCTTAATTTTATGGTCGGTTTTATGCGACTACTCCGTATATATCCTGGCTTTATATATATTCTAGAATTAATTCTACCAAATACCAATTATACCATGGCCCATGCCCTCTCATATTAACAAATACATCATATGAATTTTATATAAATATCATAAATTAACTAAATAAAAAATATAAGAAAATAATAACTATTATAAAACTTTAGGTCAATTCATATTTATTTAAAAGAAATATTAGGAGAAGTGAATCAAATGAAGGTTAGTTGGAGAAGGTTTAAGGTATACATGCTTCTTCTTTTTTTTTGGTAGAATATACATGCTTCCTTTTTTTTTTTTGGTTTAATATACAAGCTTCTTTTATTAGTGGAGTTTTTGGGTACAAATTATGCGACGTGATGACCACAAACATTTTTTTATGGGGCCAAGAAAATGAAATGCATTGCACGCCCTCAAATGAAATGCCTGTGGCACAATATATTAATTTATTTGTATATATATATGTCCCATAACAATTAATTGATATATATATATATATATATGAGTCCGGATATATGTACAGGCTTAAATATACAGGTTAGATGTACAGCCTCTTGTGGGGTCCATAAGAGGCTGATCTAAGGGCCGAGGTTTTGTTAAAATGTTCTCCTTATCATGTAGATCATTTTCACCAAAAATTAGTCAATTCTAAAATTTCTAGCCTCACTAAAAGTTGTCTCTATTTCTCATCGTTCATTTCTCACCGTTAATTTTTAATCAAATTCCGATCAACTTTTGGTGGGGCTAAAAGTTTTAGAATTGATTGATTTTTTGTAAAGATGATCCACATGATGAGAAGAACATTTTAACAAAACCTCGGCCCTTAACCTCGTGTGGACCCCACAAGAGGCTGTACATCTTACCTGTATATTTAAGCATGTACATATATCCGGACTCTATATATATATATATAATCATTTTGCTTTTATATTTAAAAATAATAATAATGTGATATATATCCACCCATCATCGACCCCGCCATGTCTTTCGACTTTCATTATCATTTTTGTTTTGGGAAAAAGATGTGTTCATGAACTAAAGCAGCAAACAGTCAAACACTATCTATTCCCAAGACTTTCTACAAAAAAATTTGGCAGTTTCATTCAAGCAACTATCTATTTTGCTTATATTTTTCAGATTAATTCTACACGCACATGTATTTTTTTTATTTTTTTTTGCTGCGACACCAAGTAACCCGCAAATTTTAAATTCACCGCAAATATTATTTGATTTAGACCAATACAACATAGAGCTGTTGACATCATAGAAAATCGATCAGTTTGTTAACAGGTCTCTCTCACCCTAGCTACCATCTTCTTATATAAATACCTCAAAAAATTTAAAAAAAAAAAAAGAGAAAAAGAGAAAAGAAAAAGTTTGCATAAGCAAAAATTAAAAACATCATGTAGTAAAAGAAGTAATGAAAGGGAAGCCCAGGGTCAAGCCGCGTTCGAACATTTAGAAGAAGTGGGTTATTAATTACCTGTTCCATTAGATGAGTTCGAACCCAGTCTTCATCAAAATGCAAAGGTATAGAAGCTCGAGCTGGTCGTTTCGTAATGTGGGTAGCCGGTAATGTCGAAAGTACATGCACATCTTCTCTTAATGTCTCCTTAAAATGTTGATCATCAAAAATATCCGAAAATTCACTGTACTTATAACAAATACAAAATTTGGTTTCAAAAAAATTATAATACAAAAATTAATTAAACTGTAAATTATCTAGTATATATAAGATAATTAAATCAATTTAAAGATAAAAAAATTACGCACATAAATATTAAATTTAATTTTAATATTAAGGATTTTTTTATTTAATTTATAATGCAAATTAAGTTTGAATTTTTGTCGTACCCATATACCTTTCGTCGCCCCAGATTGGATTTACATGAAGTACCGGAAGGATCAATGTGGCTCCCAGAATTCTAGCTATAACAACGGCATCGGTAATTTGAATCTTTTGTTGGTTCAATCCACCAGAAACCACAACCATCAAGAACCGGTTCTTTTTCATGGTTCTACTTGACAAATTTTGGTAATCGTCGCTAAAATTCAAACATGGACGGTATCCCAACCCGTCCGACTGCTTCCAGAATTCTTTGCTGCTCGAATCGATGAATTTGTTGCGGTCGAATTTTAGATTGGTTAGGAATTGGTGATGATCAGAAATGCATGAGAGAATAGGATAGCCTATCCGGAATACACTTAAACTGGTACAAATTGCTAAGAATAGAAGTAAATAGCCTGATTTTTTAGGTCTAAAGAGATTAAGGATGGACTGTTTGGTTGGTTTCTTTGGAGGATTGAAGAGAATGGACTTTTGAATTACACAAATATATGAGACATTATGGTTATGGTCTTTCATTATGGCAATAGCTTCTAATGAGAAAAATTGAAGAGAAGCCTTTTTAAAGAAGAGAAGTGAAGAACATTTTAGAGAGAGAAAGAGTGAGGGTTGGAGGTTTGGTTTTCTACCAAACACTCTTTAGTTTATAAAAGTTGTTTGCCAACGACTACTAATTTAAATACTTCAATTTGGATGCTGTGAACCAGGGAGTATCTGCCACGTGGATATTGTTAATTAATATGGATCAAGAGGAATTTAAATGGGTTTGAAGCCAAGAATCCAACGGCTAGAAATCATTTGGGTATCAGAAAAGAGTACCTTTCAGGGGCCCACGAGCCATTGCATGTTTGGGTGTCATCTAGGCAGCAAAAGTCAGCGTGGTTGGTGATCTATAGTCGTTGGATTATTTTTTGGAAGTTATTCTTTTATGGGCTTCATTAACAGAACACTTGATGTGTGGAGCCCATTAAGATGGAGACGCAGCAAATCCAACGGTTCAGAGTCAGCATCAAAAGAAAAAAATTCTATCAAGAGATAAGAGATTCTATGATGCAAATGTGATTAGCTTCCTATGTTGGCATGTTTCACAATACATCCTCTTGGGGATTGTTTTTTATGTGGTCACAAAATATCCACAATTTACTTTAGGCTGTGTTTGATAGGAAAGAAGTGTGCCTTTGCGAAAATGAAAACTATTCTATAGAATTACATTGAAAATTGAAAACTATATAGAATTACATTGAAAATTAACTACTAACCACACTTTTAAGTGAATGACCCCTAGTTCCGTGAAATTGAAAATGCAAACAAACAGTGGATTTTGTGTTGTTTCTACGAAACTAATCCGGAATTCAAACGCTATCATACTTAGCTTTAGAGATGTCTTGGATTAGTTATTTTGTTCATATCTAAGTAACCAGAGCGCGGAGCGGAAGCGTCGGAGCGGCCGATTAAAAAATGTTCTTAGTTCTAAAATGCCTTTGGAGCGAAAGCAGAAGCATTAGAGCGAAGCGCGAGATTTCGGAGCGAGAGACCAAGGTTGCGGTTACTAAAGTTCAAATTAAAAACATGAGATATTTAATGACGGTGGCCACGTCAACTTCACATTAGCTGGGTTTTAGGTTTCAATGTGTGCTTCCTATGTGGTAGTACGTGGCACCACAGATTTTTGCCAAATTGACTGATTACATTTGCATTGAAGGTCTGAGATGAGTAAAATCTGGACGTGGGAAATAAACAAACACCTTGTTGTATAGGATCCACAATCTTTTTGCAAATCTGCGTTGAGGAGACGAACTTAAACACAAATAATATTAATAAATCAAGTAATGAAAATCAATTTGTTTAATTAATATGCAACTAATTTCGTTGCTTGAACAAATCAAAGGGTTTTATTTTACTGCAAAATATCCAGTTACATCTGCAGGAAAACTTCAACTAAAAGATTTTAAATACAAATGATTGGGGTATTAATAATAATAATAATATGATATCCTGTTAAAATATACACCTTGATCTGCATTTCCTAATACAAAGCTCATCAAGGAAACCCAGTATCACACATAATTACTGTAACCATCATCAACCCTTCCTTTCCATATCTTCAAATTGAAACTCTTCTGCGTTTGCTATGGTCGCCCCTCGACACTTGCATTCTCGTGCTCAAAATTGCAAATGTCGTAAACAAAATGTTCTCGTTTCATGCTTAGATGTACTTAAAATGACATTTCGATTGCCTCGTAATCTGATAGTTTGTATGGGAATCCAGTCTCCTCACTGGAACGCCTTTTAACTACGCTTGCCCTTTGCATTAATCGAACCAATGCTTGTACAACCTCTGACATCGGAGGCCGAAACTCTGGCTCCGGCTACATAAACCATGAAAAGAAACAAGTTTTAAGTCTCAGAAATACTTTAAGCATGCGAGTAATCAGAGAATCAGAGATATACCTCAGCAAAATGAGAAGAAAATAAGTATCAGAAAGAATAGAAATATTGGAAAAGAAAATTTGAACTGTTTTAAATCGAATCAAACTAATGGAAATGTTTTAAAGAAATGGAATATGTGCTGTGCAATAAGGGCGGTGTGCCAGATGTCTTGTTTTTTACAGGGTTGCTCTAGCCAGAAGCCGGGGTGCACTGGTAATTAACCACAGCTTTCGCGTGTCAGGTGAGGGTATTTCCGTCACTTAACTCTTAAACAGGGAGCCTATTTCCGTCACCCCAGAAGCAGGGGTGCCCGTTTCGAGATAATTGTTTATTTTCCAATCCCCTTTGCGTCTTTTGTACAAAGAACACAATTTATTTTCCATGCAGTGGACAAATTATTGTGTACTAAAGCAAACACAGTTTATGGTGGCGAAATTATTCTTAACAAGTATCAGTAAAGACGCCCACCTGAACGCATAGCGCAATGATGTCAGCAAAACGTGAAAGAGACTTCGCAGGGTAGATGCCATTTAGTGCAGGATCAACCATTTTAGCCAACGCATCAATATCATGTAGTTGTGGAGTGGCCCATCTGACAAGAGATTGTTCTGCTCTTACCCTTGAACTGTGCATATCGGGAAGGGAAAGAAGAAAGAAATCAGTGAGAAGCGCAAATGTCAAGAGATTGAAGAAGCCATGGAAACAAGTCCTGAAGGGAGCATCAGATCGTGGGATTATGAAGGGTTTACCTGTCCAGTGGCTTTCGACCTGTCAACAACTCTAACATAACTACTCCGAAGCTGTACACATCACTTTTTACTGTATATATTCCCGACATCGCAAATTCGGGAGCACTATAACCAAATGAACCAACCATCTGAGTTGAAACCTGTATAAAATCATATCGAAGCATTACACAAAGGCGTCACAATAAGAAAAACATAATTGATTGCGAAATTCTTTTTGCTCCAATGGAATGAGAAGTTGTGTCTAAATCCTAAATGCACGATTGATGGGGACACCAATTGGATAGCCATAGCCCAAATTTCATAATAAGATGATTTAGCCCTATTCAATTTCGATTTTTCACCAAAAATACCATATTTCTTGTAGCCAACCAAGTATTAGCCTGGAGACTTGGGATTGTCTAAAAGATATGATCTATCTATATCTCCAATTCTAAGGAACAGATGGAGGTGTAAGAAGACCACATTTGCTATATCTGATGAAAGCGCAAATAATCTGAGACTACCATTGGCAACAATGACAATTCACGTTTATTTACCTGTCGCTCAGTGTTTGGTGTTAATGCAGCTAGTCCACAATCTGATAAGTGGGGGTTAAACTGGTCATCAAGTAAAATGTTTGCAGACTTGAAGTTTCTATGCACGACAGAAGGCAAGCAAACTTCATGCAAGTACCTGGAGACAGTAGGAGGGAGCTTATTTAGAAAGAACTGCAAGTGACAATCAAACAATATTTGAGCAGTTAACCTCACAATAAACTTACTCTAGAGCCCTAGCGGTGCCAAGTGCAACCTTAACACGAGCATTCCATGTAAGTGACTTGCCACTATCATCGCCAAAGTGCAACATATCATGCAGATTTCCATTCCCAATGTACTCATAAACCAGAAGGCGCTGCCCATGCTCGGTGCTATATCCTACCAGTGTAACGATGTTTGGGTGTCTCAGACGTGACATGTTTGAAACAGCTTCAAGAAAATTATCTTCTTCCTGTAGTGACAATGCTGCACTGTCTATCTTCTTAACTGCCAAAATCTAGATCAAACAATGCAAGGAAATCAGTATTTTATTAGCTAGTATTATGCACAAACAGAAACCCCAGAGGTGAAAGGATGGTATCAACGAGTAATTAAGGATTAAAATTGTAAGGATTAAAATTGTAACAAGCTAACCAAATTGATAACTGAAAAGGTTCCTTGGCAATTTTAGATCTGATCCAGCCAACAACCAGAAAAGTAAGGATTTGAAATCATCAGAGACACTTTTTTCCTTTTTCGTTTCCTTTTGTCATTGGTAAGGTCGAATAGAACTTAGGCATAACTGTTAACTAAACATATGGAACGATGGTTTAATGGAAAAAGGAGCTGAGAGCTACATAGTCAAACTTAGCTCAAACCAATTACTGGGCAGAATCCCATTAAGATAGATTGAAAACAATTATTCTTTCTTTTCTTTTTGTCTTTTTCATTTCTTTCTTTTTTTAAATAGAAAACCCAATTCAATCTCTGTTGTGAAGCGTTTATTATATCTTTTATAGGAAACAAGAAACAGATTTGATTCTGACATACACAAAAATGGGGATTTTGATGGAAAAATCGAAGACTTTCAATGAGTAAATATCTTGACTACCTTTTCATTGGGAAACTCTGCTCTATAAACACGACCAAGTGAACCTTCACCAACAAGACATTCCTGACTAAAGCTGTTTGTTGCAGTTTGAAGAGAAGCAACAGTATAGGAAGTTGCAGTAATAGGGCTTTTCAGTCGCTTCCCTGATCCAGGTTTCCCAAATCCCCGCTCACCCATCAGCATTTCAGCAGGTAGGGGTTTCAGGTCTGTAACGGTAGTCAGACTTTTGGCCCTTGGTTCTTGCATTTCTGTATTGACAAAGGATAAAAAGATAAATATATAATGTAGAGTGTATATTACTAGAAAAATTTATACGAACCAAGAAAAAAACATACAAAAAAAACCTATCACAAATTATATTTCTCATCTCTTTATGAATTGTGCATTATATGTTTCATTCTACCAATTTAACATCAAGATAATTCAAATTTTTAAACTCAAACATGACACCTATTTGAGATTATGTACTTTAACGTACAAGTCATATAGAACCTAAATAAGAATTAAAGAGTAACATTAACCATCAATGACTCCTTACTGTGAGTCCTACATTTTACATCCAGAGCTGCAAAGAAGAAGACGCAGAAACCAACTTTAACAAGAACCAATCCATTTACAAAGAAAGCATCTATTAAGTCTTGTAAGCATCAAAATACATGAACCTAATTAACGTATAATTGGATATGATGCATTTCTGGCTCCTCAGTTAACTTATTGACTCGTGTAAATCTGAAGGAACGTAAGTTATGATGGTCCCACAAGAACTGCAAAGGCTACTTCTGAGATCCAAGAATTGAGAGGTGGACACCCACATCAAAACCTTAATATCAGCAGGGTAACAACTTCTATGATGGAGAAGATGGATGTTCAAGTAACACGTAGTATCACTAATTGGCACCTGGGCCTAAAAGTCCTCATGAATTTCAAATTCATGTCATAATGCCCGTGTAATCCGAACTCTGGAAATCAAATGTTTGCGTATCACTCACATAGGGAGGTAATCATCATTAGTCTTGGCCATACTAAATTGTGAACAAAGTCGTACTTGGCCAAGATGTGAATAAATATGTTCTAGACTTCAACAAAGTACCAAAAGCAAATGCCCAGCTTCACAAGTCCAAAATAAATCCATTATCATCATCCATCAGAATAAGCCTTGTCCAATCCTTATCAATATATATATACACATATATATATATGCCTTTTCCAATCAAGATGGTGTTGGGTTTATGCCCTAAAACAATTAAAACGACATTTTATGTGTTAATAAATAGTTTATTAATTTTGCATGCATGATAATAATAATGAGTTTACGTAGATGAACTAGTTGTATGCAAGTGTTGCATGTGGGAGATATAGTTCATTAATACATTGTTCGTAGTTTGTTAGATCACGGTTCTGTTGACAATAAACTATAATGCATTGGTTAATCGTGTGATATATCTCCGTCACCGGAGTGTTGACTCCTAAGTCCAATGCATTGATGTAACAAGTTTACATCGAACTGGCCAGCATGGAATTCTGTTATTTCATGTCACTGAATAACTGAAATTCCATGGAGACCATTGTTGCATTAAACCTTAATTCTGAGAATTAATATATACCTTACGTATATATTATGTTCATTTTGTTTTGTCAATCAGTGAGGTCAGAAACGTAAACGTGATCCAATATTCTGGACAAGATGGATGGACATAATTACAGAGTGAGAATATTTTAGTTCAATATGAAATCCACATTCAGTTTGATATTCCCTTGTTCATCTGTAGGAATTATTATTCTAAACTGGCCCGTGATCTCTTCTGAGATTATTAGAACAATAATTAGTCTGCACAGATTGAGGTACAAGGATCAAGGTATAATAATCCTAAAGGATGTGACTGGTAGTAAAGTACTAACATAAGGATTATTGTGAATATAGGTTTACAGTGGAGGGTTTGAATGCAGGTACAATGGAGGAAGGGTTTATTTGTAATTACTACAACTATCAGAGTATTCAGTCACAAAAGTGTGGTGGACTAATTTGTGATTATTTTATTTAGTATTTAATTATGTGAGACATAAAGACTAAATATAAAATAAAATATTAGCTGAAAGTTGTGGGACCCTAGAGACCTAATTAGACTGGGATTCTAGAAAGAGTAGGAGACCTCCCTATATATACTAATAGGGAGGGGTGGCACACAAAAGGAGCACCCCTATTGTGTGCCGCCACTTTCTCTCTCCTCTCCTTCTCTTACTAATTCGAGTTCTAATTAGTAACTGGTGGAGAAAAACCCTAGCCTCCATTCTAGTTCTAGGTTTTCTAATCTTTAGGATGTAAGAAGAAGAAGAAAGCTTGGTGATCTACAGTAGGAGGATTGGAGCAACTAGTTGAAGCCTTCTAATATTCAAGTTTGTTGGATTAAGCGTTGAAGGTAAGCAACTAAATTATTTTAAAGATCCCTATTAACAGTTGAGAGATCCTACATGAATCAGAGATTAATTTTTTAAACCCTATTATGTTTTCCGCTGCGTAAATATAATCTCTGGTTTGTGGGAAGTAACCCAACAGATGGTTATACATATGAATCCTCTCTCACCATTCCAACCATATCTAGAGCTATACCTTTCATCAAAGGCTAACTTCAGATGTTTTTATTAGGCTACTAAATATCAGTTTTCCCCTACCTACCTCAATCCATATCCTTTCGACCTTCCTCTCGCCCTTTTAAGGCCTCCAATACGCTTCATGTAGATTTTGTCTATTTTTAATGTCTTGTGAGGCATCCAGAATCATGTCCTCGCAGCCATGGTTTTCCAAGTTAATACTACAGGGGCAACTCTATCAGAGCTTGTTGCCTTCAAATGTACAAAAAAAGTTAAAAGGTCTTTTTTTTCTCTTTTACTTTTGAACAAATAAACTGCCAGACCTGCAGGAATGTTTCAGAAAAGAGTAGTTGATGTAGGTAAACAAAGAAGGAAGATGTTCACTGGACTGTCAAGTTAATATTAGTAGGGTGGTGTATTATCAATTTATCATAAAAAACCCAAAAGTAGCAACTCAGAATTTATAAACATATTCAACGAAGAGGTATTTCACCTATGAAAGAAAGAAATTTAGAAGTATGAAGAAAATAAATGCGTACAAATTACCTTTGTCAGCACCAACTGAAAGAGTTCCCAAGGAAGCTGGTGCATTCCTTTCCTTCTCATGCTTTTCCCGTGAAAACCTCCTAAGGCAAAAAACCAGAGCTAGCATTGCAGATAGAACCACCAATATAGAACCCACAACTATGCCTACAATAGGGCCTGCTTTCAACCCATTGTTATTTTCATGACTTGAATGTGAACCCCGGCCATCAGATGCCTGCTTTGTGTCCCGCCCAGTACGGTTATGGTTATTATGAGATCTACCAGGAGGAGGTGATGTGTACGGTGGTGGAGGAGGAGCAGGGCCATTGGTGAACGAATTTCCATCAGATCTGATTAATTGCAATTGTGGAGTCAGAAAAATGTAAAAGCTCGGTATAATAAAGCAAATAGGACTACTTCCTAATCAAACTAATGTTTAAATGACACCCATGTATTTTGGAAGTAAAACATACACATATCATATGATTGGAAACGTAGAGCTTACATAAGATTTGGGATCGAATTAAACTCCCATGGGATCCAGCCAGTGAAATGGTTGTTTGCAATATTTCTGTTGGAAATTAAGGGTGTGAAATAACAGATGCAGCAATAATTAAATCTTTCAAATTAGAAGAACGAAAAGAAGAAGAGAAAAGAACTCACAGATTAGTTAAAGGCAGACCAACAAGAACATTAACTGAACCTGTTAACTGATTGTTTTGCAAATAGCTGTCATATGATCAGAAATCACGAACAAACATTCAGCAAAAAATAATACCCAGACCCTCAATCAGATATCGTGCTCCAAGTATACTCACAGGCTAGTAAGGTTGGACATGGAACTAAACGAATTAGGAAGATCTCCAGTGAAGTTGTTGAATGACAGATCCCTGCAATTCACAAAACATAAAACAAAAATTAGATACGTTTGTTTCACTTTTAATCTGGAATGAGTAATTATATTAAACAAAAGAGAAAGGTCTAAGGGGCCTAAAAAGAAAGCTTAATGCAGAGCGGGGAGAGGGATGCAGAAGCCATTGGCTTCAAAATGAGAGTCAGATCCATATCAGATACTTCAATTGTAGTTTAAAAGCCATATCCACACCATATAACTGCAACTAATGTTTATCATAAAAAAATATATGCAGCCAATACCAATAATATACACGATACAATAAAAAAGAAGTACTAGTACTAAGCAATCAGTTAGTTATACTTATATATACCAGAAAGCAAATATAAGAATAAGTTTTGATTCTCATATAAGTGTAGGTTTTGACTCCCGTAGTTTGCCTCATAAAATAATTTTAGTTGTCCATGCCTATGTTTAGCTATATATATGTAGTTCATGCTTCAATCCAAGTATGTCAAATTGGAATCGAATCGCAAAATAGTAAGAGGGGTCAAAAAAATCATATTGCGGATCATATGATCCCCCCAAAAGTTGTCTTGTAATAGAAACACAAAAACTGTCACACTCTAATCCAGAGGATAAAGTTTTGGTCTTCAGAAATCAGCCAACAGTAAATAGGAGAGAGCCCATGAAGAAAAAGTAAGTAAACAACAGTGAACCCTATAAACTACAACATTTGCAGTCAAAATATTGAATTGGAAAAGAAAATGAAAATTATAAAATCTTACAAGACTGAGAGAGCCTGAAGATTTGCAAAAACATCCCCAATAGACTGTGAGAGCGAGTTGTAGCTGACATTCCTAGAATCAAAAATAAAATATGAACCCAAACTAAATAATTCTGAAACCAATACCCAACACAAAGAACTAACCTAATACTAGCCACTTACAAGTAATTAAGTGAAACCATGGAAGAAATGGAGTAAGGAAGATTCCCACTTAAATTGTTCTTCGCAAGATTTCTGCATTGTAAAATGGAGAACCATTCATGCATTGATCTGTAAAACTGAAAAGCACATAACCAAAATAAAGAACAACTAAGGAATCGAACATTACAGGCTTGTAAGGTTTGGTGGCAACTGATATGGAATTGTATCGTGAACGTTGTTGTCGCTTAAATCCCTAAGAAATTTTAAACAATCGAATTAGTGCAAAGAAGTTAAAAATCAACATTTACCAAAGTTAGGTCGAAAAGTACAGAACTAATTTCCTTACAGTGTTCTCAATTTCAAGAGGTCTGAAAGCAAGTATCCCATGGTCCCAGTGAGCCCCATTCCAGCAACTTGACTGTTGTAGTATTCAATCAAAAGTGCACTATTAGCACTTTTAGCAGAAAAATAATGAATGAAAAACAAAAGAAACACAACCGAGACACTAACATCGCTACAACAGAGGATCCCTCGCAAGTGATCCCCTTCCATGATTCTCCGCATGGATCACCGGAATCTGATTTCCATCCAGTCAGTTGAGATGGACTGTTCAATGAACTGTAAACAACTTGTAGAGCTCGAACTGCAAAATGACAGAACAATTTTCAGTCCCTAAAAAACCTAAAAACACAAACACTAATTAAAATCTTTCCAATTGATCATTTCATTAAAAAAAAAAAAACAAAACAAAACTGATTTCTTTTCTCCAAAATTTACCGTCGGCTGGATCAGTAGCAGCGAGAATGAGAGATGGAGTAAGGAAAATGGCGATTGAGATTAAGGAAACAGAGTAAGTGAAGAAGAAACGAGAGTAATAAGAGAGAGAGTTTTCTGTTTTGTGAGGCATTGTTTTTTGTTTTAATATAGTTAATGGTGTGTTGTTTTAAGAGGCATGCAAAGCCGCCATTGAAATGCAGAGAAGGAGAAGCTGAGAAAGCTCAGATCTTCACCTTCTTTACTGGTTTTCGCCATTAAAGAAGGCGAAAGACTTAGAGATTCGAAGCTTTCAGGGAAGAGAGAGAAAGAAGAGAGAGAAAGGGAGAGTGTGTTTAAGTGTGTGTGTCGGCAAAGAAGAAAATACTAAAGACGGAAAATATTAAAGAATTGGGAATCGTTGATTTGTAGCAAAGCAAGGTATGGGGACTCCCTGAGAGAAAAAATTTGCTATCGCACAGTAGAAGTAGCTTATAAAAAAGGCTATAATGGAGGTAGGGTATTTTTGAGAATTATTGTGGGCCCATGTCTAAGTTTAGAAGTGGCAGATCATACGTTCTGCGATAGTTTCACTGATGGCTGGCTGCGTTACGAAACAAAACTCGGGTTTTCAGGTCCGTCACTGTCAAGACTCGAGGTTCCTTTTTCCTCTCTTTATACCTACCTGAACTTGAAGACTGAGAAACAGGAGCATTTAAACTGGTAAGAGAAATTACTTAAATACCCTTGATGTACAAGGTTATTACGTCCAATACATCTTGTTTAATTGTTGCAAATTACTGCTAAAATTAATAAAGGTTAAAAATCTTAAAATTTCAATACTTTGATAGGGAAGAGATCATTATCAACGAAAATCAACACTTATATGATCTTACTCTAATGTGGGGCACAAATTACGCATTCTGATAGGATGGGGTATAAGTATATTTATAGTGTGTTTGGATACAGAATTCATACTTTCCAAGAGAGGATTAATGAGTTATTGAAAACATGAATCTCTTGATTTATTTGGCAACCATAAAAAAAATCTTTGAAAACATAAATTCTTGCAAATATTAAGGGGAGGTGGTACTTAAAACAAAAGATTTGCCAGAAAGTATGATTCTTTGGAAAATAAATTTCTAAGGATTCATAGCAGCCAAACAAAAAAAAACTATAATTCTTAATCCCTGAATCTCTACCTTAAATCCTCCATCCAAACATACTATTATATTTTATCGATATAGAAGTTTCGCCAAATTTAACTAATTGCTAAAATAAAATACAAATATGGGAAATTTTAGACTTTACAGAGCACTAAAGTGGAGCAAAATTTGAGAGTGAGCTTGAAATTGAGTGGAATTTGAGTATGGGATTGAAAACAAGGTTTCACATTCTTAAGAATCACATTCTATATTTCTATTATTCCCGTCCTCTAAACATGATTTGAAGGATAAAAATATCGTTAATTACTTTGACATACACGTGGGATGTAGGGATTGCAATTACCCTTGGGATTAGCTGGGTGTTTAAAGAATCTCCATAACCTTGGTTTAAACAAAAAAATTAAAAGAAGAAATTGATCTCAAAGTTGAAGGACCAATTTTTTTTTTTATTAGGAATTGAAGGACCAAATTACCAACAGATTTAATGGATAAAACCATGTGCCAAAATTAATTAAACGAACTTTTTCATCATTTAAAAAAAATTAACTGAATTTTATTTTTTTAAGATCTTAATCCAATAAAGCTTGATGTTTTTTTTTTCTTTTCTAATATGTTCAACAATATGTCAATAGCCTTCAACTTAACAAAATTTATTTGAAGATAGTACAATCCTCAATCCAATTTTACAAATATAAGGGTACGATACCATGTACACCTCAAAGCATCAAATTTTACAAATTTTTAAGTTTTGACAAGTACTATGGACACCTTAAAATATCAAAACCTCCACCTCGTCTCAAAATTGAGGTCGCAGTTTGGAGTTTTCAATTATACTGAGAGACTATTGCACGATAGAAGTTTTATAGGGAGAAACAATATCTATTGGCAAAAAAAAGGAGAAAGAGAAGAGACAAATGGGAGAAGCCAACAAAGTGATTGTTGCCTAATAAAGAACCCTCATTTTTTAGGGTTTCTCATAGTTCTTGCCCTTATTTAAAACTCGAGAAAAACTCTTTCAATTAAGTTGTCGTATAGCTAATTAAACTCGAAATCGCATTTATTATACTCTCGTAATGTTCATATTTTTTTACTACTAGTTCTAGCAAAGCAGGTCTTATCTATTGTGGGTGGGTTCCATCCGTGTCACGGATTAGCGTTGCTCGTATCATAATCATAATTAACTTAAAACAAAAAAGTGCTAAGATGATTAATTATGGTAAACTTTTATGAAAAAGACCTTCAAATGTTTTAAATTAACAGTTAATCCCTGATCACTTATGTACGAGGCATCTTGTGTGGGTCTAACTTACACTCCTCGATCAATCAAAGTATTAATAGAACTTTGTTTAAAGTAATTATCTTAATTTAATGTCCCAAATTTTGTCTAATCACTTTCTAATCCTTAACATCTAAGTTACAGGCTTGCGACTAAATTAAACAGTGTAACATAGTTCAGATCTCCCAAGCCATGTCATTTGCTAAAGATTACTTACTTAATCCAAAAAAACAATCAGGGGATTAGGTTCAAGGATCTACTGTTCAATTGGGGTAGGGTAATAGGCAAGATGTGAAAGCTTCAATGTCATAGAGTCCTTGGCATTTCTTTCTTAGAAATGTCTGTAATCTTTTCCCCCACTTAATTTAATTCTCTTTTTAGTGATCAAAAAAACAACAATGGGCAGAACTAGGATTTTATAGTGCGAGGGGCTGGTGTTAAGGTTTGTTTACAATTACCCGTTTAATTCACCTTTAATATACAAATTTTACATTTGATTATAATCCGTATAAATTTTCACATTTTTTAAATTTTCTAACACCATTTAAAATTGGTGAAACATCAACAATGAAAAGACTCACTTGTTTTTACCGTTAGATTCGGACTAACTTTTAACGGAGTTAGAATTTTTAAAATAGTTAATTTTTCATAAAAGTGATTTCCATGGTAAGGAGAATTTCATCACAAAAAAATTAACATATTTTAAAATCTCTAACCCCATCAAGAATTGATTGAAAATCAATGATGAAAGATGTTATTTTTACAGTTAATTTTAAACAATTTTTATGTGATTAGAGGTCTTAGAATGAGTTAAATTTTATTTTATTTTGATGATGATATTAATGGTAAGGAAAATATCTTCACAAAAAGATCAACCCATTCTAAATTTGATGAAGATTCATTCTTTCCCCCTTTCCCCTTCTTATTTTTCATTTATCTCCAAAAGCTAACCCACCCAATTTACTTC
>MVGT01003688.1:483196-510376 GCA_002174775.1 Macleaya cordata | reverse complement strand
CTAATAGGTGTTACTCGGTGTTACTCGGCTGGAATGGTAAAGTTATTAAAATGGTAACAAAATTCAAACCCACTTACATGCAAATCCACATATAAAAACAATGAAAATCTACTGTGTTTTTTTGGCATTCACATATATAGTAACATTACTACATTAGCATAAACTGATTAAGAGGGAGAAAGAGAGAATGTGCAAGAAAAACTAACAAAAACAAAAGTACACTGAATGCATCATTTGCTTTAAGATATTCTAAAAGGTCGATCGAGTCTAGTGTGTTTACCTTGGTTAAAATTTTGCCAGCTTTAAAAGCTAGCTAGCTAAAACTTTCTTGACTTTTGCATGCACATCCTGTACAATTAGGGCTTGTACACATGTGAATGGGTCCCACATTTTTCTAAGAAGTCTTTGGGGTTTGATTCTATTTCATATTTTATCCATAACTGGTGAGAGAATATGAATTCGATCTCTTTTTCCTTTTTTTGGTATGCAACAAAGCTGAACCACAAGATTCCATGGCAGGTGCATGGATCAAATTCATGTTAAAGAGGAGACCTGGTTTGGAACTGACCCGAATTCTTATCAAGTTAAGTGGTAGGCGGGTTTATCTGTTAAGTTCATTTTTGGTAGAATGAGATTCATCTCTACGTAAGTGGTCTTCACAAAAGAAC
Organism: Macleaya cordata; assembly: GCA_002174775.1. Classification (NCBI taxonomy): domain Eukaryota; kingdom Viridiplantae; phylum Streptophyta; class Magnoliopsida; order Ranunculales; family Papaveraceae; genus Macleaya; species Macleaya cordata. The sequence goes on along the minus strand of MVGT01003688.1, from coordinate 509,708 downwards.
CACATCATTTTGAAGCTATATATTAACAAAACAATAAATTAATGAAGTTGGGAATCTAGAGGTCCCCATCAAAGTGGGGCCAGGCGATTGCCTAGTCACGCAGCAGTAATATTATTCGTGTAATATATATTAAATTTGTAGACATCCAACTTAAAATAAATTAGTAATAAGACAAGGGATTCTAGGGTGAAATCGAAGGAACCAAGGATCATTTGCAAAGTAGATATTGAGAAAGTATATGATCACGTGAATTGGGAGGTAGTAGTTCATTTGCTGGATTTGGCGGGCATTGGAGAAAAGTGGAGAAATTGGATCTATTGATGTATATCCTCGGTTCAGCACTCAATGTACATTAATGGGGAAACAACGGAGAAATTCAAACCCTCTAGAGGAATAAGATAAGGTGGTCCATTGTCACCATTCCTTTTCCTCCTGGTGGTTGAGGTTTTATCCTTATTTATGGAGAGAGCAGTTCAGAAAGGTTGGATTGAAGGCTTCAAAGTGGGTCCTCAGAGTTTACAAATAACTCATTTACAGTTTGAAGACGATGTGATGTTCTTTGTGGGTGCAAAGAAAGACAGAGCAGATCCTTGCCTTGAAAGCCATTCTCATCCTCTTTGAAGCTTCTACTGGGAAGAAGGTAAATTTAGAGAAATCGACTATAACAGCTGTTGGGGAGAACACTTCAGCTGAACTCTTTGCAAGCATCATGGGATACTCTGTAGCTCACCTTCCGCTTAATTACTTGGGATTACCTATTGGTGCGGTGGCTAATTCCAAGAAATTGTGGCAGCCGGTCATTGATAAGATGGAAAAGAAATTGAGCTTGTGGAAACGAAAATTTCTATCCAAAGGTGGAAGGATAGTACTCATTAAAAGCACCTTGTCTAATATTCCGGTCTACTACTTGTCTTTGTTTCCTCTTCCTAAGTCGGTGGAGAAGAAGATGGTAAGTATAATGAGGAATTTTCTTTGGGGATCTTCAGCCATTAAGAAGAAGATATGTTGGGTAGGGTGGAGAAGAAATACAAAACCTAAGAAGAATGGAAGATTATGTATCAGAGATCTTTCAAAAACAAATTCAGCCTTTTTGTCAAAATGGGTCTGGAGATACTATACTGAGAAATAGGCGCTTTGGAGGAATATTATAGAGGCCAAATACGGAAACAACCCTGGGAATCTGATCCCTTGTGACACCAAAACTCCATATAGGACTGGTGTCTGGAGACACATTGTGAAGCATAAAAATCTAGTGCTTGAAAATTCAGAAATCAGAGTTAGAAACGGGAGCTCCATACTCTTTTGGCAGGATAAATGGGTGGGAGACACCTCTTTAATGGAGAAGTTCCCACAACTATATAAGATCTCAAAGGCCAAGAAAGCCACTATTGCTGAAGTGGTAACTGATGGCAATGGGTTAGACTTTTCGTTTAGGAGAGTGCTTAATGGGGGCGAAAGAAGACTGATGCTCTAGCTGGTTGGGATCATTGAATAGGATATCCCTCTACAGCAGGGTGGAGATGATATTTCCTGCAAGTTTGCAAAAGGGAATGCTTTCTCTGCTAAAGAATGCTACCTTGCGTCAGCTGAGGTAGGAGATGAAGTATGGGAGGAAAATTTATTTTGGAATAAAGAGATTCCTTCTAAGGTTTCCTTTTCAGTTTGGTGTGTGGCAAGAAATGCAATACCAACCGTCGACAACCTTCGTAGAAGGGGTATGATTATCATCAATAGATGTTTTCTCTGCCACAAAGACGAGGAGACGGCAAAACACCTTTTCTTGCATTGCTCTATATCAGCTGTTGTTTGGAATTATTTCATAGCTGCAGTTAGTTTAAATTGGGTGCAAGGAAACGACATAACAGACGTCTTAAAGGCTTGAGAACTGAGCATACTCCGAGGTAGAGCGAAGCAAATTTGGAAGATGTTACCTTTTGCAATCTGGTGGACCCTTTGGCTTAGTCGTAACGAGGTTGCTTTCAAGTCTAAAGAATTCACTTTGGAGGACTTGATTTGCAAAGTTAAGAGTCTTCTTTTTCTTTGGGGTTTGAGGGGATGATATTTTCAAAGGATATTGTTTTACTGATCTTATGATCAAATGGGAGGCTCTCATGTCGGTGTAAGTCCTCCCTTGTACTTTTCCTGGATTCTCTTTTCTTAATAAGATTTTAATCCTTCCCCCTCAAAAAAAAAATAGTAATAAGTGAAGTAACCCATGCCATAATTTTTATATATTAGGTTGCATGGATTTTATCTTTACATGTGAAACTATTCTCAACACGTAAGATGCAACCTAACCTAATAAGGCATCCACGACGTTACTACCGTACCCTAAAAAAAAAACATTCTCTGCTTAATTAGTGTCATTTTCGGATGCATGTATTATTTGGCGTTTTGGAAGAAAATAAAAGTATTAATTAACACCAGTTGGAAAGTTAAAAAGAGAACAAAAAAGTTGCAGGTGACTTGAACCCATGCATACATCTTTATTCTTTTCCCGAAAAGGAGATGAAGTATCTGTTTTTTAGAATCTTTAATTTTAGATTCGTTGACTAAAACAAAAGACTCTCCACTTGCCTCACAAGCAATCTGTTCCATTTGTCTCTGTTACTCTGTTATCACAAAAAGTAAAGTAATGTAACACACCCCATTGATCACATGAAACCAGTAGTGCCTCTCCTTAATCTTCTTGGAAAATGGTGAAAAAGGTAACCATCCATCTTAAAAAGTTAATTCAAAGTTTACCACAGCTAATCACATTAGTAAATAGGATTTTGTAGAGCTTTATTCGTACGTTATTTTTACATTAGTTGTGGGGTCCACATGGTGAGGAATCAATATCTAATTTTTTGTGAGAATGATCTACAAGATGAGTAGAACATCTTTACCAAAAATTATATCATTCTAAAATTTTTAACCTCATCAAAAATTAATGGGAAGTTGATTAAAAATTAACGGTGAACAATGAACGATGAAAAAAAAAGTCAATTTTTAATAGGACTACCAGTTTTAGAATGATTTGATTTTTGGTGATGATGATCTACAAGATGAATAGAACATTATAAAAAAATATCAGCCTTTAGATCAATAGCATGTGGGCTCACATGCCACTGTACAAATAACACTGTACTCTGATCCGGACTCTTTTGTATATCTAGTAAAATTTACATTATGTTTGTTTGGTAGTAATTAATTAAGAGATTCTCAATAGAATGATGCTGGACTCGCATGAATTATCTAGGAGTTGGATGCGTATGTTTTTCTCGATCATCCTCTTTAAGAAAGGAGGCCAACGAATGTCGATCCCGACACAAGATCATAATATATTGAGTTTATAAGACTTTTTATGTTATATGGGACTATTCTTAATACTAAAAAGCTTGGCATACACCTCTTTTGGCATGACTGTGGGCTAAGAAGTTAGTTTCTTTATAAACAGTTAGAGAAACGAATTCTAACCGAATTAGCTTGCAGCGTTTTAGACCATCTAGCTCTGAGGAACCAGATTTACAAACTTGAATGGCAGCCCTAGAGTCTGAAACCAGCCAAATATCCATGAAACCATTTGCAATAGTCAACCCCAAGCCTAAAATGGTAGCATAAACAAGTCAAATGTTATTGACATTTAATACTTTATAATTCATTAAAAAATAATAAAAAAAAAAAAAAAAAAAATACAAAAAATAAAGAAAAATGAAAAATCACAATTCATGAAGTCGCTATCATAGAAATTAGGGATACGGACGAACTTACGAAGATTTTTGCAATTCCGCTGTGGGAAAGTGAAGTCGTACACGTACTCCCTTTTCTTGATTTCTTTTTCAAAATTTTTTTGTTTTGTTTTGTTTTTGTTTTCTTTTTGTCTTGGAAAAGGTATGCTGATGTGGATGCCAATTAGAGAAGTCGGTGCATGAGTCTCCGTCAACGTGGACGTCACCGACACTGTGACTTCTGTTTTAAGTGGGTCCCACTCTCTCCTTTATTATTTCCACCNGATACCAATTGTATTTGCATTCTTTGTGAAAAAAATCTGCATTCTGCTCAGATGCATTGATGTAATTTCTTTGCAGGTGAACTAAGAAGCTTGTATAGGTTGACTCCAATAGCTGTGATTGGAGGTTCTTTCTTGCCTGGTTTAGCAGGTCATAACATTTCAGAGGCCGCTGCTGCTGGTTGTGCTGTTTTGACTGGTGATTTTCTTTTATTACGTCTAATTATTAGCTTCACATTTATCTAGCCTTTCTTTATTTCTCCTCCTCCTCCTCCTCCTTCCTCTTCTTCTTTTGCTCTTTAGGAGCATGCAGTTGTGGTGAAGCTTTTCTGTTATGCTAACTGTCAGGTTGTTATGTTGGTCACTTCTCTTGTATGGTGCTGGAAATGCAACGAATGAATCCCTTATCAGTTATGCAGGTAAGAAGTTCCTCTTCTGGTTCTTATATATTCCTTCACCCCTTTCAGGCTGAAATCTATATACAAAGAGCTGATTTGTGGAGTTTTCTCTTTGCAATTATTTTCCTACTGTTTGTACCAACATAACCTATGAAATGTGAGACTAGAGCCTTTTTTTATTTGTTCAAAGTGAGAAATAGTTTTGCTTCTTGATGAGATATGTCCTTGAAGTAAGTTCCTGATGCACGTCCAATCTTTATTATTATTATTTATCTTTAAACCATGGTTGAACTTGAAAGACTCTAACTAGTCCTCATCAAGGCATCACATGACTGAATAGGGCTTTTTTGCTTGAGGTTTAATGTTTAACTCACTTGACTTTCACCATCACTCTTTTGGTATAGAGAAATAGCACTAAAAACCAGACATCCCCTAAAGGGTCTGTGTAAACAAACTAGAATTTTGTTATTACGGTTCTGTCTTGTTTCATTTTGAAATAGCTTATTATGAAATGCAGTTTGCTTGGTTCAGCCAAGTGGTTGGACTAGATTAACCTGGCTCCGCCACTTTTTCCGATTGGATGTGAATATGTTACTTTTACCAACTCTTGTTGAAGTTTTCGAATGACTTAAAGTTGATCACACCCGTCTCACATGTATTCACTTTGTTATGAACACTGTAAGGATGGTTTTCTTTTTATTGTACGGCTTATAAGAAGACTCGTAACTCTGTATGCAGGTTCTTTCTCATGTACAATTTTCCTTAAAAAATCTCAGTTTAACTTGTGTTTGAGCTCTCAGTTCAACTACTCCTGCAGGTATCGGGACAGGCAGAGCTCGCTGAAGTCCTTCATAATCTATTCAGTAATAGCAATGTTTTGGAAGCGCGCCGTGTGGCTGCAAAACAAGCATTTCTTGCTCTGTCAAGTAGGGTCGTTGCAAATGTTTGGAATCTTATCAATCTCCATGTTATTGGCAAGGTTTCTGTGGGGTGACAAAATCGACTACGATCATAAAGTTGGAAGGCCTCCCTCCTCCAGCATCAAATTATCCACGCAGTTATTGGGCATTTGATATGCCTGTCATAGAAGGGGCCCCCCTGGTTTGATCAGAAGATAGAATTTCTATCATCTGGAGAGAGCAGACAGACATTTATTCCTCCAAAATACCAAATGTTCATGAAACACAACTTGCCAAATGTAATGAGACATTTGGATTTATACAAAGAAAGAATTTGGGCTTCAATTTTCTTGGTCGTTACTTGATAGTTCTGTTTTCTTTTTTCTTTTCAACCAACTAAATACACCATTGGCAATGGCATGCAGTGTTGTTAATTTTACCTAGACAGTTAGAATAAGATTGATTGATTATTGATTGATTGATTCCCAGGATCCCATTGGATCCAAGCATTTCAACAGAGCCCATGATGGAGAAAATTGTCTTTCTTCTACCTAATGAAAGTAAATCTTCTTCTCATCATAGTGACTTCACATGTGTAGGTCCCATGACACAGTAATGCAGTGGACCAAAAGGTGTGTACCACGACACTTGATCACAATGGATAACAGGAATTATGTTACTTAGGTCGACAGGATTCACGACTCCGCGAGACATGGCGTTGATATGTCTCAGTCGGAAGGACATCTGCATGTGGATCTCTCTCTTGCACTTTTGAGTGTTATAAGGGATGTAACACATTGGCGTGTTTGGTTTCCAGGTTCACACAATTTTTTACTAAATTCATACAATTTAAATTTGGTATGTCAGTTTTATACAATCAATAATACAAAATGAGTTGTCGGTTATGTATGACTGACAATATTTAATTTGACAGTTCTAAGTTACCAACAGATTATTTTATGAAATTTATATTGTTGTCGACTATGGGATATCTACGAATAATTTAACTAAAAATTATGTAGGTATAATAATTAATTGTGTAAAAATATCTGCTCAATTATAGAGCTCTATCAAAGAAGAGCTTTTGGTGTGTAAAATGTAAAGTAAATTATTCGATTTTTAGAGAGTACAATTGTACCCTGTTAATCACATTTTTTTTTCTCCCTTTTTCTACCGACTTCCTTTGACAATATAACTTTGAATGATTTGGACTCGAGTATGGGTTGCTTCCAAATGACTTCAAATTTTGTCCAGAGCTTTTTCCTTCAAATTCCTACTAGAATCCAATGGAGATGCTTCATTATCCTATGATTTTGAATATCTGTTTAGTTAGGTATGATTAAAATGTTTAGACATTGACAATGATTTTTATTAACATAAAAATAGCAAGTTTATAGTCTGCTGTGCTGGGCCCCAAATTCTTCATCAAGAAGTGGGGTCTAACAAGTTAATGATCGCACGGTCCTAACTTTGATATAACATCACTTCCTACAATGCCACGTCATTTGTACAAATCCTGATGTACTTTACAATCTGGCAAATCAAAATTTTATGTCCGTTGGATCTGAGTACCAAGATTAAAGTAAAGAGTTGAAGTTTAGAGAGACCCTTTTTGAGTTTTGAACACTTTCAAAAGGTCTAGTTTTTGTTACATGCACTGTCTATATCCAGTTAGATATATAGAGAGATAGTCAACCCAGAAAACGAGAAAAGTCAAAGATTTTCTCTCCCCTTGTTTTGAAATTTAAACAAGGGTCCTGTTAACGTGTGCCCTAAGGGCACATGATAAGGTTATTTTTCAAGAAATTTTTTTGTAAATTAGAGGTCTTTAAATCAGCTGAATTTTTGTAGACATAATATTATCATTATTTATAACATATCTACAAAAATCAGCTCAATCAGAAATATCTAACCCTCCAAACAAATCACTTTAAATGTAAGCCGTTCATTCACATTATTAAAGTCTAAATTAAGTGTTCGTGGTGTTAGAGGGTACTAGAGGTCTCCGATTGAGCTGATTTTTTTAGATATCATCCAAATAATATAAATAACATACATATCCAAAAATCAGCCTATTTGGACAAACTTAAGAGACTAAACAAAACACAAAACCTAAAAACTTATCATGTGCCCTAAGGGCACATGTTAACAAAATCCGTCAAACAAAGCCCTAGTGGTTACGCATTTATTAAGTACTTATTATTACTCCATCGAGAGGGATATGATTCATGCGCATCATAGAACTCTGGAGTAGTGTAAGCATTCGTGGACCCACATATATGTAGACGATATTGTAACATGTGGAACACAACTCATGTAATGCAATGAACGTCTCTCCACCAAACAACAACATCACATGGCCTTCGAGAGTATGTTTCTCTCTCTCTAAAACAATAGATTGGTGGTGGTGAATTTTATGTCCAATTGTTTGCTAACACTTGGCACCTTAGTAATCAAAATCGTAGTAAAATGGTGACGTTTTTTATCTTAAATCTTGTGTTCTTGTTTTAAATGCTCCGATGCTTCTACTCCGATGCATTCTAAAATTTTAGACATTCTTAATTGGTTGCTTCGACGCTCCTGTTCTCGCTTTCGTTCTCCTTGATATTATCAAATGTAACATATGTTATGCTTAAATAACTGATATATATATATATTCAAGGTTCAAAATATCGTATCGATCGAATATGTTTCTGTTAGGATTTTCACCACAAACAATGATAAGCAAATACTAACACTAAAAAAAAATAGAGAAAAGAGATAAAAGAAAACACAAACGATTTACGTGGTTCACCACTATTTGGCTACGTCCACGGCAAAGAACAACTTCTTTCACTAAGATCAAAGGGATTACAAAGCAAACCACACACTCAACTACTCTCACAAGCTTCTCTCTAGCTTGCTTCTCAAACTTCTCTCTCTACAATATTGCTTCTCTCTACAATATTGCTCTCACACTCTTCTCTCTATCCTCAGACTCACAACCCTTTCAAGAGATCTCACACTCTCAATGTTGTTTTTCTGAATACTTTAGACTATTGCCCTACTCTTATATTTATAGCCTCCAATAGGTATCCCAATCCTAGAAGGAAAAGGGAATCCTAACTAAATATGAAAAGGAAACCCACCTAAAATAGAAGTTCCCTCAAATATAAGAGAAAGAAAGTTTCTAAAACCCACCTAAAATAGAAGTTCCCTTAAATACAAGAGAAATGAAGTTTCTAAAACTTTAATTGATTTTTCTACAACTTCACAGTTTCGATATGTTTAAAAATCAAAATATTCATCGAAATGATACGATACAATACCGAAACATTAGAATTACGAAACACCTGAAACATTCTGAAACACTTCGAAATATTCTGAAACATTCCGATACATTTCGAAACATTCAGAAACATTTCGATATCATTCGAAAAATTCATAAAAGATACAACCCGATACAATCCGATACCACTCGAAACATTCTGAAACATCCCGAAACATTCCGAAACATTTCGAAACATTCCGAAACGATACAAAACTTTCGAAAAAAACAAATTCAAGTAACATTTCGTTTCGACAAGCCAAAATACCGAAATGAACAACCGAAATATTTCGAAACGAAATGAGATTTTGAACCATGTATATATTATCTTTCTTAAACCTTCAAAAAAAGAACTAGTAAGAATAGCGAGTGTGCAATTACTAGCTTCATTTGGTGCTACATTGCTATGTACATCAAACTATCTTAGAGTACGAGGGTTGATAAAGGGAAAGCTAAATAGGACATGGGAAGCAGGTTAGGGGGAAGCTTGAGATAATAAATCCCACCAAAATACACTATACTCTACCAACATTTTTCTATTTTACAACACTTCAAAAATACACCCTAGCCCTACCACCATCACTATCCCATAGCCACCAACACCACCCCTACCCCACCCTAGCCCTACCACCATCACTATCTTATAGCCACCAACACCACCCCTACCCCACCTCACCGCCACCACCAACAACTCCTCTGAAAACTCTCTCTCTCTCTTTCCCTCTCTCTAAATAGAAGATCACATGGATCTAAAATTTTTTTGCTGTCAAATTTGACTAAAATTTTCGACCATCACTAATAATCGAGATCAATTTATATAGGATCCACTACTACCACAACCAAAACACATTTATATAAATTTAACGGCGTATATTTGCAAATATCTATGTGCATACCAAGCAAGGCCTAGTATTATTTGTATTAAATTTCTTCTATTGTACTTTTCTTTAGTTATTAAAAAGAAAACAGATAATTATGTAAATTATTCAAGAGACCACGACATCAAAAAAAAAAAGTAATCTTAAGAATAAATTAAAATGGTTGGCCTTGTATAGTAGAGGAAAAAGGGTTACAACTAAAATCAAAGAAAAATGATCCATAACAATGTGATGACATTTTCTTATATCAAATGGCCAGCATTGTCCGATCAAAACAATCTCCCAACAACCAAGAGGTGGGCCCATGGAAAAAAGAGTTGTGGCCAGCCACCAATGTACCTGTTTCTACTCTTACGCTTTAGTGAATGATCCATGTCATGTATTAGATTAGTTACGAATACATTTTTTTGTTTTTTATTTTAATTACTAGGATTTTTCAATATATATTTTGATTATTTTGAAAATTAAATTTGTTAATATATATCTATATCTATTGATGATGACGAAAGGTAGGTTAAGTAGTTTGTGGTTGTTTGATGTACAATGAAAGCTAGGCTTGAAATGAAATTCCTTGTCGTTCTTAATTGAAATAATGACAATGGAGACCCTCTGCGCGCGACATGGGGGGATCATCTTGGAGCCCAAGTTTGATTCCGCTCCCCAGTTGCCCTATTCATACGTCAATTCTTTGTCTAAAGCTACTCCTTAATTAGTGGACCAAAATATCGATTTTTATTTTTTTATATGCTTATAATTTATAATTAGAAGTCTAATACGTGATAAATAATAATTAGATAGAGCTTAGATACTCCTGCGATTCAAAGGGGTAAAAAAAAAAATGTAACTACTACTCCAAATTCAATGACTGCTCTCTACTCGAGTTCTTTATCGTGCAGTCTATACCCAAAGCGCGTTGTTTTCACCCCACACAACACTGTGGGTAGCACGATTCTATTAGAAAAAGAATTGATTAATTAGCACTATAATCCAATTGGCCCATGAATCAAATCTGTATTTGGGAAATAGCCCCAAATAGCCCATTTTGGGGTTGATTGGAAAATTTTAACCTATTTCTTAAAAAAGGATCATTATAACCTATTTCCCACTTAAAATGACTGTTTTACCCTCTTATTTATAAAAGGGTTCAAGTTTGAAGCCTAGCTAGAACCCCAACTCGAACCCAACTCGAACCCTAGCAAAAATCCCCAACTTGAACCCAACTTGAACCCCTCAACTCGAACCCAACTTGAACCCAACTTGAACCCACCTTGAACCCAACTTGAACCCTCAACTCGAACCCAACTCGAACCCAACTTGAACCCACCCCTATCCATTCTCACTCCCTCTTGTTATCTCACAACTCTTTTGGTCTCTTCCTCACTCAAAATCTCTATGTTTATCATCTATCTTTTAAAAAAGAAGAAACAAATAAGGAGGAAGGAGAACGAATTTCGGCCCAAGTCTCCTATTTTTGGTTAGTTTCAACTAAGAAATAGGTTAGTATCATGAATTTGAGTTGTTAGTTTGATTGTTGATAATGAAAACGCTTAAATCTAAAGTTATTGAATGTTAGCTAACTTGTAGTCTTTATGTTTGATAAAATGCCTCAATAGCTTTTTAGAAAAATTATTTGAATGTTGATGTAATTTTTAGATTATTTATTTGTTTGTATGGCATTCTAAGTTTAAATAATGTATTTGTGTTTGATGTGTTTATGTTTTGAACAACAACTTGAACCCAAAACTTGAACCCCGAACTTGAACCCCCCAAACTTGAACCCCCCCAAACTTGAACCCCCAAACTTGAACCCCGAACTTGAACCCCCAAACTTGAACCCGAAACTTCATTATTGTTAGATCTTGTTAGAGCAACCTGAACTCCTAACTTGAACCCCCAACTTGAACCCCCAACTTGAACCCCCCAACTCGAACCCCCAACTTGAACCCCCAACTTGAACCCCCCAACTTGAACCCTCAACTTGAACCACCAACTCGAACCCCTAACTTGAACCCCTAACTTGAATCCTCAACTCGGGGTTCAAGTTTGGGGGTTCAAGTTTGGGGGGGTTCAAGTTTGGGGGGTTCAAGTTCGGGGTTCAAGTTTTGGGTTCAAGTTGTTGTTCAAAACATAAACACATCAAACACAAATACATTATTTAAACTTAGAATGCCATACAAACAAATAAATAATCTAAAAATTACATCAACATTCAAATAATTTTTCTAAAAAGCTATTGAGGCATTTTATCAAACATAAAGACTACAAGTTAGCTAACATTCAATAACTTTAGATTTAAGCGTTTTCATTATCAACAATCAAACTAACAACTCAAATTCATGATACTAACCTATTTCTTAGTTGAAACTAACCAAAAATAGGAGACTTGGGCCGAAATTCGTTCTCCTTCCTCCTTATTTGTTTCTTCTTTTTTAAAAGATAGATGATAAACATAGAGATTTTGAGTGAGGAAGAGACCAAAAGAGTTGTGAGATAACAAGAGGGAGTGAGAATGGATAGGGGTGGGTTCAAGTTGGGTTCGAGTTGGGTTCGAGTTGAGGGTTCAAGTTGGGTTCAAGTTGGGTTCGAGTTGAGGGGTTCAAGTTGGGTTCAAGTTGGGGATTTTTGCTAGGGTTCGAGTTGGGTTCGAGTTGGGGTTCTAGCTAGGCTTCAAACTTGAACCCTTTTATAAATAAGAGGGTAAAACAGTCATTTTAAGTGGGAAATAGGTTATAATGATCCTTTTTTAAGAAATAGGTTAAAATTTTCCAATCAACCCCAAAATGGGCTATTTGGGGCTATTTCCCTTAATTTTTGGTATGTAGTCTAGTAGGATGAAAATGGGCTAAAGTTTGGGCTTGGGTCGTTGAGATTTTATATTTGGAGCCAGAAATAGTGATTGAGTTTTTGATCAATTTGATTGGGTTCTTTTTCTTGAAAGGGGACTTGGAGTTCCATCTAAACATTAAAATAGTATTCCTTTGAATTTTGTTTTTTTTAATAAAATATTCGTTTGAAATTTGATAGTCCTTGAATGTTTCAAACAACAATAGATTTGTTTTTGGTTTTTCTAATTCAATTCCTTCTTTCTCTAATGAGCATGCATGTTAATTCGAAGCTGGACAAAATCAAACATGTCGTTTTCTATTAGAAAGCCAATTATATTAATAATTAGTAGCATTAGGGTATTAGGGTTGATCATTTCTGAATGGATAACATTGTTATCTTTCCTATCATAAAATATTAGTGCAACTAATCAACTAGGCTGTACATTCATTGCAATGATAATTTTTTAATTTTTTATTTTATCGGAATTTATATCTTATTAGCTAGTTTTTAGCTGCTTCTAGTGCTATTTTGTCCACCCAATTTTCAGAGTTTAGATCTTCTATTCTCATTTCGAATGTCCCTTTACTGTCTTCATTTTGATTTTTTATTAGAATGATCTATATAGTGAGGAAAACTTTTTGACACAAAATTAACCATTAGATCGTTTCCTTGTAATCCCCACAAAATAAAATTAGCATGGAGGATGAATAAGGAACATGCAAAATGAAAACGATGGATCCGAACTCCACATTTCAAGTCTTTGTACATTCCTTCCATCATTCAACTATCAAAAGTTACTAAATCAACCCATTTCACCCTTCAAAATGATAATAGGTCAATTTTGAATCAACCCCAGTTTAGTGTCAATTCCCCCATTGATGGGGTGAACAACATCTAAATAGGGGGTGATTCATAATCTTGTTGGGTGAATTTTATTTTTTTGTTTTTGTTTTTGGTTTTTTTTTTTTTGTGGGGTGAACTGCATCTAAATAGGGGTGATTTGTAATCTTATAAGGTAGTTTTATTTTTATTTTATTTTTCTAGTGTTTTTTTAAGGGATATCTAATTCGACCCCTATAGAGAGAAAAATGCATTAAAAACCAAACAAATAGTACCGAAATAGTGCTTTTATCTAGAATTGAAACAAATTGAGACGAACTCTAGTGGAATTGAAAGTTTTCATCAAACAAATGGTGAACCCTAATCTTTGCAAGCATAGCATATATAGCACTCGATCTCAGATTTCCGCAAAGGTGGACAATGGTTTGAAATAATTACCAGTTTTGATTTGAAGCTTCTTAGGGTCTTGAGAACGGTTTTGTATCCGAGCGGATACTTCCCATTTTTCATCACAAGAGTAAGCCTCTTATTGATGCTCTCATGAGTATTTTTCGTTTTCTTTACCACCACATCTTTGCTACTTCTAGAGAATCTACACAATTAGTGTTTATGAAACTTATAGTTTGAAACCCTAGAACTGGTAACTAGCTTGGGTATACGCTCGATCAATGGCGTGTGTATCTTGAATATAGTTGCACAGATGGAGTTCTTGAAGGACTTGTTTAGTTTTCTTTACAAATCTAACACAAACTCATGATCAATTTCTCTCTGTTATATCCTAACGGTCTTCTAATTTTTTTGTTCTTTTTTGTACTTTTGGAGTAAACTACTATATATTAAGCCCATATAATGAGCTTTTAACAACTTCTAAAATTTAAAATTGAGGCTAACTGACTACCCATGATAATATTTAATGATTGGACGAGGAAGAGAATATACACCATCACCAATAGTGGCCCCTCAAGGCAATTTTGTGCACCCACTTGCAACGTGGGTGAACAACAACACCCACCCATCATGGCTGCAGTCTGCACCACCCATCAGTTTGCTGTCTAGTGCCAAAACAAAAACAAATGAGACGACTGTTATTATCAGTTGATATTCTAAATACAAAAAAAAATTACAATTTGTAGAAAAGTCAAAACTTACCAATTTTTTTTGATCAGAAAGTCAAAAATTACCAATTCAACAACTACAAGTTAAATACTTGTTCTAAGATATACAAGTGTTTTCTTGGGTTTCAATGTCCTTGTTGTTGTTGTGGTTGTGAAATTTCTAGAGGTGTTCTATTACTACCAGTCATGATGATCTCTACAGGAAGAAGAAGAGGAACTGAATTAGGGTTTTGGGTAGGGTTGTTAATGTTCATGAGTTTTGTTAATGGAAGAGAAGCCAAGTGCCAAAAAGGTTGTGACCTAGCTTTAGCTTCATATTATGTATGGAACGGTTCAGACCTCACATTCATTTCCAGAGTCATGAACACTACAATCGACTCCATTCTTAAATTCAATCCTCAAATCATTCCCAACAACAACAACAACAGTATTAAATCCAATACCAGATTGAATATTCCATTCTCCTGTGACTGCTTTGATGGAGAGTTCTTGGGTCATAAGTTCAGTTACATAGTAGGCATCCTTGAAACCTACTACCAAATAGCCGCGATATATTACGCGAATCTCACTACGGTGCAATGGTTGAAGAGATTTAACACCATTACTCCTTACCCTTTACCAGATATTCTGAACAGAAACGATAGACCGCCGGATGTTAATACCAGGTTGGATGTGATTGTGAATTGTTCTTGTGTAGATAGAAATTTGTTGAAGGATTATGGGGTGTTTGTGACTTACCCTCTGCGTCCTGGTGAGAGTTTGGAATCTGTTGCTTCTGATTTCAATCTTAGTTCTGAGTTACTGCAGCTTTACAATCCCAATTCAAATTTCAGCAGTGGAAGTGGGCTGGTGTTTGTTCCATTTGGCAAAGGTACTGATTTCTTTTCCACGTGTCAATTTTACTTTTTATATTTATATTTATACTTCTATATAATGCAAATATTTGAGTAAAATTTATTTTATCCAAACTTCTTAAAATACCTTTATGTAATTCACCTTATCTATTTATTTATTAATTTATTTTTATGAAAAATAAAAAAAGTCATTGTAAAAAAAATCATTATGATTTTAGTCCTTGTTTTATAAATTTAGTCCATACTTTTATGACTTTTATGTCTAAAAGAAAAGACTAAATTTATAAAACAAGAACTAAAATCATAATGATTTTTTTTACATAGACTTTTTTTTTTATAAAACCCCTTATTTTTATGATCGATTTCTACCCTTGGCTCGATCAAATAGATAAGGCAGATGTTAAATATATATATTGATTACGGAGGACAAGGTAGATCGTACCAATCCCCATGGTGCAAAACAATACCAATTTTTTGACTATGGGGAAGTGAGTTTTTGAGAGCCCAATAAAATAATGGAGATTTAGTTGGCTGGTTTTTTATATAAAAAATGCTAATAAATATATGTCGGAAAAAAGTAGTTATAAGATAGAATGCATAATTCAACGATAGAGTTCCTCACAAATTTTAAAACTAAGATGTTTTTTAATGTAGGATTTTTTTTTCTTTTCTTTGTATTTTTTTAAATCTCACTATGATGTTTTTTTAATGCAACATTGCTCTATCGTCCCAATCATAAAATATTGTCAATTATCATAAAATATAATTAGTGCAACATCTA
Organism: Macleaya cordata; assembly: GCA_002174775.1. Taxonomy (NCBI): domain Eukaryota; kingdom Viridiplantae; phylum Streptophyta; class Magnoliopsida; order Ranunculales; family Papaveraceae; genus Macleaya; species Macleaya cordata. The sequence continues at coordinate 493,819 of MVGT01003688.1, read as the reverse complement.
AATCGTCATTAATTAAGCTAAGCAAGTTTTCAATATAAATTAATTAATTAATTAATTGTCTTATTAGTCGTGTTTATCTAGCCCCCTTTTCAATAATCCATCGCCTTTACAGATCACGATCAGTGCTGGGTCGTCATCTTCCAGGATTGGTACTTACATGCCAGAGTGTTCATGTTACTACCAAGCTCTTTAGTTTTGTGTGGTTTTTTTTTTTTTTTTTTTTCTTTTGTCAAGAAAGAAAAAGACACTTTTTTTTTTTTTTTTTAGGAGCTCATCCTGCCCTCTTCTTCCACAAACGATGGACAGTCGATTGACCAAAGCTCAGTCCATCAATCACCCAATCAAAATTTTGAATTTGAGGTTTCAACCCTCAAACCCTCCAATTTAATTGCAAAACGGCAAAACCTTCAAATTTAACTATTGCTATGGAAATTTTATGAGTTCATCAATTGCCACATCACACCACATCAATTGCCACATCATGCAACTGCAATTGGGTATCAAATAAGTGTTATTCTGTTCACCCACTTGTGACATAGGTGAGAAAACCACCTTCATCTAGCCATCTAATCTATTATAATCTATTATTATAATATACTATAGGAGAAATTTTGAGTTAACAAAACCCTCTCTGGTGTGGGTTAAAAAAATCTACATTATAAACATACTAGCTCCCATATCCCGTGCAAGGAACGGGGGCTTCTTTAAAAAAAAATTTAAAATTTTTTCTTAGATAATTAGAAAATTTAGTTGTTTTAGAATTTGAATTTATGTTTATAATGTAGGTTTTTTTTTAAACCACACCTAAAAAAGAGTGTTTTGATGATCCAATAATAAATAATAGATTCCGCCATATGTTTATAATGCAGGTTTTTCTAACCCACACCTAAGAGAGAGGGTTTTGTTAACCCAATGCTATATTAGAATAGATGGCCCAATCTATTATCTATTATTGGGTTAATAAAACTCTTTCTTAAGTTTGGGTTAAAAAAACCTACATTATAAATATAAATATAAATTTTAAAACAACTAAATTTTTTAATTCAAATCTTTTTTTAAAAGAAGCCCCCCCGCCGGATATAGGGGGTTAGTACATATACGATGGTGGGACTAACCGTTTAACATCCCAATGCTAGATATGTGTAGTTTTACTCACCCACCTTAGAACGTGGGTGGACAAAATCGTAGACATCAAATGGGTCGGGTTTAACCCTCCAAATGAACGTGGGTCCGCTAACCCTACCATGTGATTTGTTGGGAACTAAACGGACAGTAGAAGGTGGAGTTGACTGAGGAAGTCTTCAATCTTCACCAATCACATGGTAGGTAAAGGTTCTTCAAACTTGACCCACGGTCAACAGAATGGAAACTCTTCCTTGGCGGGTAAAGTTGTTTCTAGTCTTCTTTACTCTTTCCCGGTAAAAAACCAGTACAGAGGAGACGACCGTTACTGTCAGTTAATATTTAATACCCAAACAATTTAATGTTTTTGAAAGTCAAAGAAAACCAGCAAGCGAAGACTTCCGACAGCAACCTATTCAACAACTACAACGTATCTTAGGGTTTCCATTCATTTCCAATCTCTGATTTTGACGAACATAGTCATGGCAACTGTATTTATTAGGGTTTCAATCTCCTTCTTCTTCTTCTTCTTGTAAAAATTTCTAGGGTTTCTATCACTTCCAATCAATCATGGCCTCTACTGAAAGAAGAAGAAGAAGAATTGAATTAGGGTTAGGGTTTTTGGTAGTTTTATTATTGAGTATTGGAGCAGAATCCAGGTGCAGTAGAACTTGCGACCTAGCTTTAGCTTCTTATTATTTGTGGAGTGAGTCAAATCTCACATTCATTTCTCAAGTCATGCAAGCTGATGTCGACACGATTCTTAATTACAATCCTCAAGTTCCCAATAAAGATAGTATTAAAGCTGGTAACAGATTGAATGTTCCATTCTCCTGCGATTGCATTAATGGAGAGTTCTTGGGCCATTTCTTCGATTACCCTGTTATTTCTGGGGATACCTATGAAAGGGTCGCTACTAGATATTACTCAAACCTCACTACGTTGGAATTGTTGCGGAGATTTAACAGTTACAATCCTCTCCGTATACCGGATGTTAATGCTCGGTTAAATGTTACTGTGACTTGTTCGTGTGGAGATGAAAATGTGTCGAAGGATTACGGGTTGTTTATTACTTACCCTTTACGTCTCGGCCAGAGTTTGGAGTCTGTTGCTTTTGAATTCAATCTCAGTTCTGATTTGCTGCGGCGGTATAACCCTAATTCGAATTTCAGCAGCGGAAGTGGGCTGGTGTATATTCCTGGCAAAGGTGATGTCTTTTTCCAGATATATAGTTGTTAATTGGAAAGTTAGTTTGTTATGAAGGAAACCCACAAACATAATTGGGGAAATTAGATTATGGAGAACAAAGTCTTTCGTTTATTTTAAAATGAAACATAATTGGGGATTCGATGACTTCGCGCGTACCTCTATACCATCTCAATTGCTCATCAATTTGTACTGAAACTGGATCCAGTAGAATTCCAGCTCTCTATTATCTAATTTAGAATAGTACTGCGATATGGCTATCCTGTTTTTTCGATTGTCATCACGAGACTTTAGGATTATTGGGTTTCATTCTGCGACATTGGTTTTATCTGTGACTGCAAGGTTTGGACCCATAGAATTCCACAATCAAACAATAACTAAAACGGTGTGGCAGAGCCTGAATTCTAGAGCCTTCAAGTTCTACAACTTTCTAGGGTCCTGTTATGAAGTTATTCTAGCACTACAAGATATAATTGAATGGCTATGTAAAATGCATTTTTGCCAACTCCATCATTGGTGTAAGACATAAAATACGATGATGATTTTAGCGTGGAAGATCTGATTTTTAGGTGACTTGAATATTGTGCTTGCTAACTTGTATGGCTTTTAAGTTTTAATCTTTATTTTTTTAGGCCTACAAGCTGCCACCATTCTTTAGGAATCTCAAGAATATAACGTGTCATGCACTAAATTCCCTTTTTATGGTCCCCCGATCTTCTTGGTGTTTCGTGCACTGTTATGTAAGGCAGATCATCCTCAAAATCTGTTAAATGGGCCAATATCAACCTAACGTTTTTTAGCTTCTAGGATAAAAGATGTGGAGGGTTGATATGGTGTCACTTTATTAAGGAGGTGGCTGGTGGTGTTTTGCCTCTATTTTGCTGATGCTTGCCATCAGAAACTGCATCTGCTTGGTCAATGAATCAATGTGAATGATCATAAGTTGATCCTGAAGAGCCTAGCAAATTTATAGATTTATTTAAGGTTCATTAATACATGGTGTCATTGATTGAATTTAGAGTAATATGGTTGTAGCATTATCTGTCATCCGTTGCATGAAATATGGTCAGATTGAGACTTACCTTGCTGATGTTGTCTCTTGGTTCATTGCAGATCAAACTGGAAACTATCCAGCCCTGACTGTGAGGTATTTGTTCACTACCTTAGCTGATACATATGTTTGGTCTTATCTAATATTTCAGTTCACTTTTAGGTTTTTAACATGAATGTTCAATTGTTTATTTGTGCAGCACAGGTGTGAGATTATCCTCCTCATATCAGATTATGCTGCTTGAAAAAAAAAATGATTTTGCAATACAAATGACAGGTGTCAATATAGGCCCTTAAGATTTGCTGTTATTGAACTTCAGCAGGACTTTCCGTTGGAGCCATTGCTGGCATATCTGTTGGAGTAGTAGCTGTTGCACTATTTTTGGCAGTTTGTATATATATTGGGCTTTCTAGAAGGAAAAAGGCGAAGAAGGCATTATTGGTCTCTACAGTATCTTCAGGTACTCCTGTTTAACATGGGCGTGGTAATCCATATCCTTCGGGTTAAATAATCTACATTTAACTGTACATCTCATCTCAAGGATGCTTCTTGAAGGGTTTTACCAAATTCTACAAGGCTATTCCAAACAGCTATTATCTCTTGCTGAAATAGCAAGAGATTTGAGATAGATCAAAAGAAACATCTGAGGTTCTGAGTGGAACATCTTAAGTAGTTATCCAGTTACAACAGCTTTTCTTCCGAATAGTCAATCATGCCATCCCTTTTATATATTTTTTCAAATATGTATCTGTTTTTTAAGTTTATAACTCTAAACTTACTTTCTGAAGTTCTTCCACTGTCAAATATTTCTGTGTAGCATTATGGAATATTGTTATTTGGAGAACCATTATATTTCATAATTTTGTTCTCCTCCATATATACAATTTAATAGAGAGACTGCCATGTAATTGGATCTACAGAGCCTCTACTGAGTGGTTGGTTCAAATACAGGGGGACCCAAGGGGGATATTATAGCCCATAAGTGGAACCATTCTGGCAACCTTAAACATCTGGGAAATGGGAAGCCTTTTTGAATATGTTTTTTACTTAAAAAAACAACACAATTAGTTGGATGGTGATTATCTTCTTTGCCCTGAGGTATCTCTTTTGTTCATCCTATTGCTTAAAAGGTCTGGATGAACGACAATGGAGCATTTGCACAAACATACAGAACAGTAGAACACCCTGAGTTATTGTAAGAAGATGGTAGTACTTCATTTCCTATTCAAAACTTAAATTTTGATTGGCCACCTGGAGAGCTTCATTGCTAACACGGAAGTATTGCAACGTTGATGTTTGTACTATGGATTGAAAGTTATATCTTGTTTTCTTGTTAAACTGTAGTCTCTCTTTTTATCAATGGATAATATTGACAACAATAAAACATATTATTCTTTTCTTTTTGTGTGTCTAGGTTCTGGGGCTATCTTGAACAAAACTACCGAATTAGCTTCTCCAACTGCCCTTGCTTCGCCTAGGCTAACTGGTATCACTGTGGACAAATCAGTGGAATTTCCATATGAAGAGCTTGCCAGGGCTACAGACGACTTCAGCTTGGCTAATAAAATTGGTCAAGGTGGCTTTGGGGCTGTTTACTATGCTGAGCTTAGAGGCGAGGTTTGTACTCAAAAATTTCCAAAGAAAAAGATAAAAACCAGCATGATATTACTGTGGTTTTTCGTGCATCTTGGTCCTCTAAGATTAGTTGTGTATCATGGTTAGAATTCTCATGCATGGCAAGGCATTAGATTTTGATATAAAGGTACGTTGACTTGATGAGAATTTGATCAAGTATGAAACTAATGCAATTTTCATGTCATTATTCCTTAAAAGTTGAAACTGGAGCCATTGGGAAGCAGGGAATTCAAGGAGGTAGAATATGGGAAGGTTCATGTAGGGTTTACACCTTGAGTAGAGAGGTGAATGAAGAAGAGATACTGGTTTGAGAGAAAGAAAATAAATGAATTAAATACTCAAACCCCCTTCAGCTTTTTCCCTTTTCTGATAAGATCTGGCTGTCTTTTCTACTCTTGCATTTTGTCATTTATAAACTTTGGTTTTGCTTGCTTCCATACTTATCTATTTTACTTGAATCTCCATCTTGCTTCTTAATTTACAACAGCATATGGTGAAACTCTTTATTAGATGGTCTTTTTTTTTAAATATGGTCACTTACAGACATTTTCTACCTTATTTATTTTCTTTAATACGAATGTCTGATTATTCTGTTCCACTTTTCTCTTGCTACTCTGCATCAGAAAGCTGCAATCAAGAAGATGGATATGCAAGCATCAAAAGAGTTCCTTGCCGAACTGAAAGTTTTAACACGTGTTCATCACTTAAATCTGGTATTTCGCTTCTCTACTTACAGTCTAGTGTCTTGGTTATCTCAAACATATTTTTATTATTATTATTTTTATTCAATATTACCTTAATATTCATTGTCTTATTCTTTGAGTGTTCTTGCTCATTGTACGGAACCTTCTTGTTAGATTTAGTGGTTAATATTTACTAGTTAGAGTTTAGTAGTTTCTATTTTATAGGTTACTATTCACGTGTAACCTGTTGCTTTTGATCTTTGTTAAGAAAATCATCACACACATTGAATAGGTGCAGCTATTAGATGATATTACTTAAAATGTGACTTGTAAATAAGTTTGATAGATAAAACTTGTACACATAGAATTTGGACTCCTAAATCAATGCGTCATACTTAAAACTTGACTTGTATGGAAGTTTGATAGTTCCGTTATCTATTTACACTTTGCTACTTTGTACTATTGTAATAGCTTCTGGTTGTTTATTTTTCCCAGATGATCCTAAAGAGTTTATCTCATGATTATCTGTGGTTTTATCCATTGAAAATTAATGCAGGTGCGCTTGATAGGATATTGTGTTGAGGGTTCTTTATTTCTAGTTTATGAGTTCATTGACAATGGGAACCTAAGTGAACATTTACGTGGATCAGGTAGATAAGATGATGTCTCTGTGACTACTCATACTGCATTCAGTACAATGGTTGAAATTAATTTTGTGATTTTAGGAAAGGAACCATTGCCATGGTCCACAAGGGTGCACATAGCTCTCGATTCAGCAAGAGGTCTTGAATATATCCACGAGCACACTGTTCCTGTTTACATCCATCGTGATATTAAATCTGCAAACATTCTGATAGACAAGAACTACCGTGGAAAGGTTGTGGCTATCCATTCATCAAAGTAGCAGATTGTATGAAAACCCATGTTTCTTAATGCCGTAATATGCTTACATGTAGGTTGCAGATTTTGGATTAACAAAACTTACAGAAGTTGGAAGCGGGTCATTGCAAACACGTGTTGTGGGTACATTTGGATATATGCCCCCAGAGTAAGATAACTTCTGTTGGTTTATTTCTTTGTTTGTTGATTTATTTTTGTTTCATCTGTTGCTTCTAAGTTTGACAAAGAAAAAGAATAGCGAACAACCACATATATTTAGATATGCAACCTCTTAATTCCAAATAATTTCTTGCACAGTTGTACTTATAGTTCCTAGGGTAACTTGAAAGTTGTGTTTAAAGTTCAAAATCCACCAGAAACATGCTATATAACATTGAGAAAAACATGGTACATACATGCGGTCACAAACTATTGAATCAGTAGAAAGCTATGCTAGTTTGGAGTGGCTGAAGGAACAGCCGTGAACGTGTGCCTAAGAAGGTCTGGGAGTAATTGTAGGGTTAAACTAGTTCATAGCACCTGGACTACTGCCTTCATAGTAGTTGCCTTTCTTGAGTGGAAGGAGCTACTATGATGAACCTATGGTTTATGCATATGGCCAAATTCGATGTGGCAAAAAGTTAGGTGGAATTCAGTTTCACTATAAGAGAATGTGTCTATTTTACTTTGTTTTTTTTTTTTTTTTTTTCAGTTTCAGCTATATAATATGCTTCTCTTTAAAAATTGAGAGCTTGATTTCTGGGTTTCTGAGTGTTGCCCATCAAAGTAACTCTCAAAATTCAGGTGGTACATCGAATGATTTAGCCAATTGCGAATAAAAATTTCCACAAACTAAAATTAAAAACAAAATTGTGCACCGAAACCTTCAAAATGAATATGACGGTCATATATTTTTTTTTTCGATCAAACAAAAAAATTTTGAAACCAAAAAAAGAAAAATTACAGAGAAGCCTCAGCTCAAAAGAATGAGACCAACATAACCAATTTTTTTTTTTTTTTGGAACTGAAACATAACTAAAATTTATATAGAGGCCTTGCTTCAATGGCAGGTACTAATTCCTCTACTAATTTCTGCTTGAATCCTACCCTAAAATTAACTAGATCTCCAGTCACCAAGCTTTGATTTGTTAAAAATCTTTACCCCTGAAAAAGATCTGCATATGTGGTGTAGATCCAACCAAAGGCGCAATCCTCCAATGCTCACTGCAATGATCAAGAGCAAAAGCTCTATAATGTTTAAGATCTCTGAGCTGAAAAGAGTGTCTGATCTCAATATCATTAATAAGGGTTTGATGTTGCACGTATATGAGAACGTACAGAGAGAGAGAGGCACAAAGAGGTAGAGATAGAAAATGAAGAGGGAGCAAGAGAGAGGGGGATGAAAGGGGGAGAGAGAAACAAAGTAACCAGACGAAGAGAGGGGAGGAGAGAATGAGGAGAGAGAAGAGGGATAAGGAGAAAAAGTGAGGAAGGTAAGCAATACTCACCTTTTCCATGGACCGAGATTTGGGAAAAACATCTATTTGGTGGTTTTCCCAGTTCCCAGTTTTTTAAGTACGGAGACCTAGGCCGGTTTTACTTGTCCAGTATTTTTATGGAAAACGTGTGAAACAAACATGTTTTTTGAGTTTTCTGTGTCCGGGTACGAGATTTCTTGGTGGACAAACAACGCAATATGGATGTTGGTTTTTCATGCAGGAATAGCTCTGTCCTGGATAGACTAAATCCTAAATAAGAGATGATACATTGTTTGACTTGCAGGAGTTATGAGGATAGTTTATTCCTTTAAACCTGCAGGAAAGAGGCTTTTTTAAGGATAGATGCGTTCTACTATAAAGTTTTATCTGCTGCTGACCATAAACTGCATCAAACCCCTGCTTGCTGGAAGCTTGGCAGTTTTATTTAGGTATACAAATATGAATTTAGCTTTTCCTCTGCTTGCTTGCAGGTACGCTCAGTGGGGTGATATCACGCCCAAGGTTGATGTCTATGCTTTTGGGGTTGTGCTTTATGAACTTATCTCTGCAAAGGAAGCTGTGGTGAAGCCACATGGATCTAATGTTGATACAACAGGACTCGTAGCTTTGGTTATTTCTCTTCCTCTGTTCTACTACACTAACAAAATTCAATCTATTGAAACATCAAACTTAAAATAGATACCCTTCTATCAGTAAGCTTGAAATAAATATTGTTGTGTCTGTTGTGATACAGTTTGACGATGTTCTTAATCAACCTGACCCAAAAGAAGATCTCTGCAAACTAGTTGACCCTAGGCTTGGGGAGAACTATCCGCTCGACTCAGTTCGTAAGGTGAAAACAGGTCTTAAAAGGAAGATGTTCTCAAGATTTTTCTAGTAATCTTAATTCTAATAGTCCATACTGATTATTTTTGTTGCAGATGGCCCAACTTGCCAAGGCTTGCACACAAGAGAATCCCCAACTGAGGCCTAGCATGAGGTCCATTGTGGTTGCATTAATGACACTTTCATCATCAACCGAGGATTGGGATGTTGGGTCATTCTACGAAAACCATGGTCTAGTGAATCTTATGTCAGGAAGGTAAAAAGCAGCCCATCTCCAAGAAGCCATATGAACTCACAATTCCATTATAAATCTGTTTTGGCTACAGTTTTCTGTAAATGCCAAGAGCAAGCATTGTAGGAGTATTAAAGGTTGATATCTGTGAAACGCTGCTCGACAATCTCAACACCAGAAGGAAGAATAGGAATAAAAAAAAAAGATAAAAAGAAAGAAAAAAGAAATTGTTGTGTGTAAGATTATCTTAATTTTGTACCAAAATTCCAAATAAGTCGTACGTTGAGTTACGAGTCTGAAGGTTTTATTGCCCTACCTTTCATAGTACCTTCGTTGTAGAATAGAAAGTTGTGTTTTCTTTGTTGTTCATGTTTTTGTTTAATCATGCTGTGTACAAAATCTGTGAACTTCTTCTTTTGTCATGGGTAAATATGGATGGAAGTACCATGTTGATTGTCTGAACTTTTTAATTCAATTTCTATTTATAATTTGTTGGTCATCGTGACATTCTCCCAGTCTCTGTTTGTTACATAGGACATGATCCATTGCATTTTGAGGATTCAAATCCTTCTTCATCTCTGATTGCACAGAAACATAAAAGGGAAACCTACGTGCGCCATTTTCAGCGCCGAAATGATGAATGGTGACCGTGTTTTACACCATTTTATGTTTGGGATTTGAATGCCATTTGTAAATGCATTCCAAAATTCAGTGCCACTCCTATCCTGGTTCTTACACCTCATTTACATTCGTATGTGGGCCCCATGTAGGGATGATCTAAGGGCTTATTTTTTTTAGATGTAGATCATCTTCACAAAAACCAACCTTTTTTGGATAATCTCTATGTGGGTCCCAAAAAACGGATGTAAATGAGTTGTAATAATAAGTGGGGTGTGGAGAGAAATTATAAGGGTGGAAGTAGAAAATTCCACAACTTTTATCTACAGATTCTACACACTGGTGGGTTGGAAGTAGAATTTCCCGCCAAAAAGCAACTACCTCATTTTCCATTTTTTGTAATAAAAATACGACCCAAGAAGACGATTTTCATTCACATTTACACGAAATATTCTGTATTATTTTTGAATTATTTGAAATGTATTTTTAATAGAGAAAACGACTAAATAGTCCTTTTTCCCATGTGTTACTACAGTTTGGTCCCAACTATCTTTGTTTTGTCTAAAACATCTTTTGGTAACTTCTTTTTTACTGTTTAGTCCTTTTTTTAATAAATAACAACCATTTAGTCTTTTGTTGAGACTCATGTGGGTATTTTACTTGTGTGTATTACCATTTTTACCCTTTTTTCTTTATTTTTAAAAGTGAACAGCTGTAGTGAGAAAATGTTTGTTATTTTTTGTTTTAAATCTTTAAAATGTTATATCTTCTAAACCATAAATCAGATTTTTATAAAATTTATATTTTTAGAAAGCTTTTGACGAGATCTTCAAAACTAGACCAGACAACAATACTTTTTTTCAAAAAAAAAAA